>JAODUO010001436.1:65000-92500 GCA_025642075.2 Ridgeia piscesae | reverse complement strand
CCAATTTTTCAGAGCAATTTTATATATACACTTTTATACTTGTTAACAACATTATTTTTATGTAACATTTTACAACAACTTTATGCTTATATGAACAGTAATGTTATCATATTTTACTATATCATCTGTGATTATATAATTCCTGTAGTTTTATATTACTATGGACATTTTATACACACTCACACACTGAGATTACCCCGCTCAAACCCAAGATGAACTACTGGGCCATCTACATATTACTACTATGTGGACTAACTAGGGTAGAACAGAAAACCTACGGAAACCGTAGTGAAAGTTTGACTAGTACTGCCTTGGTAATGTCCCCTGACTTTAAGTACAAGTATTTTCTAGCATTCATAAACACCACAGCAGGTTGGAATTCCAACAACTTTTACAAGATAGCATCCCTAAACCAAAAACATCCAACGTGCTTTGCCATCTTAATTCTCATGCAAACTGGTGACCTTAACCCTAACCCTGGTCCATTCCAGCCTAAATTCCCCTGTGCCATCTGTAACAAAGCAGCAAGGTGGGACGAGCGAGCGACTTGCTGCGATCACTGCAATTCATGGTACCATGTAGACTGCATGGGAATGTCAACAATAGCATATAATGTCCTCCAAAATAGTCAAGTCTCGTGGATTTGCTGCCAGTGTGGCATCACCAACTTCGCCAGTTCACACTTCTCAAATTCTACCTTAGAACTAACAAACAGCTTTTCAGTCTTGTCAGACATCTCCACTTGTGATTGTAGCGAACGACTAAGCCCACCTCTAGCCACGCCTTCTCCATACAAACAAAGGAATAATACCAAAAAACAATAATTTGAAGAACACAAGATCAGGTAAAAGTAAAACAGATAAAACTAAGAAACACACCCAGGGAGCACCTACTAGTACTAAAAGACAATCCATAAAAAGCCATGGCAATAAACTTTTGTAGCTTCAGAAAGAAAAATTCAGACCTTGCCGTGTGCGTAGAAAACTACAACCCCGACATAATCATTGGCACTGAAACACACCTTGACAACTCAGTTAACAGCAGTGAACTGTTCCCCAACTACTCAGTCATCCGTAAAGGCAGAAACTTCGACAACTCCAAAGGAGGGGTCCTGATAGCATTAATATCTGACCTAACAGGAACCCACAGAACAGACCTCAATAGCAACTGCGAAATAATCTGGGTCACCATCGAAATACAAGGAATGAAAGACATTACAAGAGACGCATTCTACAGATCACCCCAATTTGGCAACACAAGTGAATATATGCATGAACTACGAGAATCTATCAACAAAATTAAACACTCAAATAAAGAACACATATGGCTAGGAGGAGATTTTAACCTACCCGATATAGACTGGGACATACTCAGCCCAAAACCAGGTGGAACTGCTCCCGGACTATCAAAAAATCGTCTAGAAACCTTAATGACTTTGGACTGGAACACATTGTACATGAATCCACTAGAATAAAGAACACCTTGGACTTATTCTTCACAACTAACCCTACCCTTGTTGAAAGATCTACAATAGTACCAGGAATAAGTGACCATGACGGCATCCCAATAATCATAACCAGCTGCAAACCCAGCGTCATCAAGCAAAACCCACGCAAAATATACAGGTACCACAAAGCCAACACCCAAGCCCTAAAAGAAGACCTGCTCAAATGGAGCAACAATTTTTCAACCAAGCATATGTCCATGAAAACAGTTGACGAAAGGTATACAGAATTCCAAAATGCCCTTAATTCAGCAGTGAAGAGCCTTCAACACCCATAAAATACACAGAAACTAAGCCAGTCATGACACATTTTGTAATGCACGTATAAATGCACCCACAGAAACAAGAATGGCCCACAGAAGGTATATCGCATCAATCTGTTCAGACTTGGCAAAACGATTCTGGTCCTACATCAACAGCCTAAAAGTAGACACTACTGGAATACCAGCCCTAACTAAAGACCACCAGACAGAATCAGACAACAAACTTAAAGCCGAGATCCCCAATGACCAATTCAAATAAGTCTTCACAAAAGAAAACACCAACTTTCCAAAAAAAACATATTCAAGCATACCAGCTTCAACAAAGGGATTCGCCAAATTACTACACGAGTTAAAAACAAACACATCTACAGGACCCGATGATGTACCAGCAAGAATATTGCAACTTGCTGCCAATGAATTAGCCCCAGCTCTCAGAGTAATCTTCCAAAGATCAATCACCACAGGTGAACTTCCCCTCTTATGGCTGCAAGGCAACATCACCCCAATCTTTAAGAAGGGAGACCGAACTCTTCCATCAAATTACCGTCCCATCTCCCTAACTTCAATATGCTGCAAACTCCTTGAACACATTATCTACTCTAACATAATGGACCATCTTGACCAACACTCAGTTTTATCTGACAAACAACATGGCTTCCGCAGTAAACACTCAACTGAAACCCAGTTAATACTCACAACACTTGACCTATCAAAATCTCTAAATAATAAATCACAAGTAGGCATGATCATAATGGACTTCTCAAAAGCATTTCATACTGTTCCCCATAACCGACTCAACATCAAAAGAACTGCTTGCACAACCCTAGTTCGACCACTTCTAGAATATTCTTCATCAGTATGGGACCCCCACACCCAGATCCTTATCAACCAAATTGAAATGGTCAAAAGACGGGCAGCCCGTTTTTGTCTTAACGACTATACATCTAGAGAAGCGGGCTGTGTGTCAGAAATGCTAAAACAGTTACACATACAACAACTAATAACCAGACGAACAAACAGACGCCTCACCATACTCCATAAAGCCATCTATGGACACATATCATTGCCTGTCAATAACCTCCTCCAGCCCGTACAACGCCTACCAAGGTATTTAAACAATAAAACATTCAACATTATCCACGCCAGTAAGAACTGCTATAAATGTTCATATTTACCTCGAACAATAAGAGATTTGAATTCCCTACCAGATGCAATTGTTAACATTCCTGAACCACAATATTTTAGACAAGCTTTTATACACGACTAATAACCTAACAAGCATGCGCACCCAACCCTGACCGTTTGACACCATCAGGAGTGCTGGCCAGTATACTAACAAGATAAGACAGTGTCCGCTCTCGATGGAGATAAGGACCGGGACCAAGGAGAGGAAACACTGACTAAAGGTGTACGTTGCAGCTGTGCAGCGGCACTACACAACACAGTTCCCTGTTGCATTTAATTAGCCTCCCCAAACGATTTCTGCCCGTGCCACAGCCTAAAGCAAATCTTTATCGTGGAGTAGTAATTAACTTCACTGAAGAACACGCACAATAGTTTAGTTTCATCCAAATGTCCTGTGAACTTGCCAGCTAAGTGAAACAAAACGACAGGTAGCAGCACATAGCTATGAACCCGCTATATACCGGGATGTGCACCATTACCTCTGCGAATGACCCGCCTAGTTGTGACTGCTGATCCTTTAGGGCAACGGTTGATCGTAGAACGCCATCAAGGTTCGCCTAACTTAACAGGCTACTGTTAGGGCTTTGGCAAGTTTCCTTTGCGTGAAAATGCACCTGGTGTCCCGCTGCTGGAGGGTACAGCCTTGTGAATGGCTGTGACTACGACTGTATCAGTCAGATGAACTATGTATGTATGTGTGTATATGTCTATGTATGTATGTATGTATGTATGTATGTATGTATGTATGTATGTATGTATGTATGTATGTATGTATGTATGTATGTATGTATGTATGTATGTATGTATGTATGTATGTATGTATGTATGTATGTATGTATGTATGTATGTATGTATGTATGTATGTATGTATGTATGTATGTATGTATGTATGTATGTATGTATGTGTGTATACAGGTATGTGTGTATATATGTATGTATGTATTTGTATGTATGTATGTATGTATTTGTATGTATATATGTATATATGTATGTATGTATGTATGTATGTATGTATGTATGTATGTATGTATGTATGTATTTGAATGTATGTGTATGTATGTATGTATGTATGTATGTGTATGTATGTATATGTATGTATGTATGTATGTATGTATGTATGTATATGTATGTATGTATGTATGTATGTATGTATGTATGTATGTATGTATGTATGTATGTATGTATGTATTTGTATGTATGTATGTATGTATGTATGTATGTATGTATGTATGTATGTATGTATGTATGTATGTATGTATGTATGTATGTATGTATGTATGTATGTATGTATGTATGTATGTATGTATGTATTTGTATGTATGTATGTATGTATGTATGTATGTATGTATGTATGTATGTATGTATGTATGTATGTATGTATGTATGTATGTATGTATGTATGTATGTATGTATGTATTTGTATGTATGTATGTGTGTATGTATGTATGTATTTGTATATATGTATGTATGTGTGCATGCACGTGTGTACTGTCAAAGTGGTGCGTTAGTGTCAATGACTAGTGCTTGTGATACGGCAGAATTCTTCTCCTAGGTGAAAATGTTCTTTTCAGAGGTCAAATGTCCTTTGAACTGTCTAGCACCGCTGCTTAGCTGCTCTGAATAAAGCATACTTGTTTACCATTAAAACGTAGTCTACTCTCATGTACGCCGATATGGTAGCTTATTAAGAACATTTGCAGGTAGCAAATGTTTATTCATGACAAATGATTATTTAAATAGCGTAATCTTGAAAGGTCACACTGACGTACTTATTTGATTTACTTTCACGCAGCATTATTCGGTGTAGTGGCCATCTGTGAGTGGTTGTACTGGTGACATGTAGTGGTCATCTGCGAGTGATTGTGCTGTTGACATGTAGTGATCATCTGCGAGAGATTGTACTGGTGACATGTAATGGTCATCTGCGATAGATTGTACTGGTGACATGTGGTGATCACCTGCGGGAGATTGTACTGGTGACATGTAGTGGTCCTCTGCGAGATATTGTACTGGTGACATGTAGTGGTCATCTGCGAGAGAATGTATTGATGACATGTAGTGATCAGCTGCGAGATATTGTACTGGTGACATGTAGTGGTCATCTGCGAGAGATTGTACTGGTGACATGTAGTGGTCATCTGCGAGAGATTGTACTGGTGACATGTAGTGGTCATCTGCGAGAGATTGTACTGGTGACATGTAGTGGTCATCAGCGAGATATTGTACTGGTGACATGTAGTGGTCATCTGCGAGAGATTGTACTGGTGACATGTAGTGTTCATCTGCGAGAGATTGTACTGGAGACATGTACGGATCATCTGCGAGATATTGTACTGGTGACATATAGTGGTCATCTGCGAGTGATTGTACTGGTGACATGTAGTGGTCATCTGCGAGTGATTGTACTGGTGATATGTAGTGGTCATCTGCGAGTGATTGTACTGGTGATATGTAATGGTCATCTGCGAGTGATTGTACTGGTGATATGTAGTGGCCATCTGCGAGTGATTGTACTGGTGATACGTAGTGGTCATCTGCGAGTGACTGTACTGGTGATATGTAATGGTCATCTGCGAGTGATTGTACTGGTGATATGTAGTGGTCATCTGCAAGTGAGTGTACTGGTGATATGTAGTGGTCATCTGCGAGTGATTGTACTTGTGACATGTAGTGGTCATCTGCGAGTGATTGTACTGGTGACATGTATTGGTCGTCTGCGAGAGATTGTACTGGTGATATGTTGTGGTAGTCTGCGAGTGATTGTACTGGTGATATGTAATGGTCATCTGCGAGTGATTGTACTGGTGATATGTAGTGGTCATCTGCGAGTGATTGTACTGGTGATATGTAATGGTCATCTGCGAGTGATTGTACTGGTGATATGTAAATGGTCATCTGCGAGTGAGTGTACTGGTGATATGTAGTGGTCATCTGCGAGTGAGTGTACTGGTGATATGTAGTGGTCATCTGTGAGTGAGTGTACTGGTGATATGTAATGGTCATCTGCGAGTGATTGTACTGGTGATATGTAATGGTCATCTGCGAGTGATTGTACTGGTGACGTGTAATGGTCATCTGCGAGTCATTATACTGGTGACATGTAGTGGTCATCTGCGAGTGATTGTACTGCTGATATGTAGTGGTCATCTGCGAGTGATTATACTGGTGATATGTAGTGGTCGTCTGCGAGTGATTGTACTGGTGATATGCAATGGTCATCTGCGAATGATTGTACTGGTGATATGTAGTGGTCATCTGCGAGTGAGTGTACTGGTGATATGTAGTGGTCATCTGCGAGAGATTGTACTGGTGACATGTAGTGGTCATCAGCGAGAGATTGTACTGGTGACATGTAGTGTTCATCTGCGAGAGATTGTACTGGTGACATGTAGTGATCATCTGCGAGAGATTGTACTGGTGACATGTAGTGATCATCTGCGAGAGATTGTACTGGTGACATGTAGTGGTCATCTGCGAGTGATTGTATTGGTGATATGTAATGGTCATCTGCGAGTGATTGTACTGGTGATATGTAACTGGTCATCTGCGAGTGAGTGTACTGGTGATATGTAGTGGTCATCTGCGAGTGAGTTTACTGGTGATATGTAGTGGTCATCTGCGAGTGAGTGTACTGGTGATATGTAATGGTCATCTGCGAGTGATTGTACTGGTGACGTGTAATGGTCATCTGCTAGTGATTATACTGGTGACATATAGTCGTCATCTGCTAGTGATTGTACTGGTGATATGTAGTGGTCATCTGCGAGTGATTGTACTGGTGATATGTAGTGGTCATCTGCGAGTGATTGTACTGGTGATATGTAATGGTCATCTGCGAGTGATTGTATTGGTGATATGTAGTGGTCATCTGCGAGTGAGTGTACTGGTGATATGTAGTGGTCATCTGCGAGTGATTGTACTGGTGACATGTAGTGGTCATCTCGAGTGATTGTACTGGTGACATGTATTGTTCGTCTGCGAGAGATTGTACTGGTGATATGTAGTGGTCATCTGCGAGTGATTGTACTGGTGATATGTAATGGTCATCTGCGAGTGATTGTACTGGTGATATGTAGTGGTCATCTGCGAGTGATTGTATTGGTGATATGTAATGGTCATCTGCGATTGATTGTACTGGTGATATGTAGATGGTCATCTGCGAGTGAGTGTACTGGTGATATGTAGTGGTCATCTGCGAGTGAGTGTACTGGTGATATGTAGTGGTCATCTGCGAGTGAGTGTACTGGTGATATGTAGTGGTCATCTGCGAGTGAGTGTACTGGTGATATGTAGTGGTCATCTGCGAGTGAGTGTACTGGTGATATGTAGTGGTCATCTGCGAGTGAGTGTACTGGTGATATGTAGTGGTCATCTGCGAGTGAGTGTACTGGTGATATGTAGAGCACGCAACACAGTAAACGTGTGTCAGAGTTCCTAGGGAATCTGGAGGAGTCGTGCCTTTGTCCCAGACGGCGGCCCGGTCGGAGCGACATCACCCTCCCGCTAGGCCGGGCACCGCTGCCGCTAGACCAGTGCGACACAACAACTCTATTGCGGCTGTAATCAGCGCGTCGGACAATGAACTTTAAGACACCACCGTGATCGTGTATGGGTGACCAACACACTGACGGAGGCGCCGAGGAATTAGGGTAAGACGAACTCTGTAGGATATTCCATCCAGCAGCCAACGGGGGTTGTGCCCGGTATAGTGTTTCATTAGTGGCTAATCAGCTCTAGCATTAACATGATATTACTTGAGCAGCAATTTTCTATGTCACTTTAGAAAATTTATAAATCTGACGACATCATCATATAAATTGATACTGTTCAAGACTGTTCTATCACTTATACCTTAATGCCCTCTACACTTCTGATTGTGGGTCGCATCATGAGAATGTGTGCATGGTTAAATATGCAGATGACCTGGCAACCTTGTAAACTCGGGTACACGTAAGAAACGAACTATGAACGTAGCCAAGACAAAGGGAATGATTGCCGACTTCATATTAAATAAGCCAACCCATGGACCAGTCATTATAAGCACGCAAAAGGAAGACATATTAAAATCCTACACTAATTTGGCCACTGTGTTAACGTCAGACCTATCTTGGGATGAACATGTTATGGCTACCGTGAAGAAAGGTCCCCAAAGCTTTATCTTTGGGGGTAACTTCAAAAGTTCAAAGTAGGCAACGTCAGCATGATAGATTTTACCGATCCATTATAAAGAATGTCGTAAGTGTCGACTTCCTAGTCAAGCTCTCAACAGTCAGAATGATAGATCGGAGAATCTCGTTCCAACTACTGGAAAGGTCATTGGAAGAGAAACATTATCACTTGAAAAATGATATAATAAATGAGCTTTAGGGAAATTAGAAGTAATCTAGAAAGATGCACTTCATCCTCTCACCCGTCTACTTCATCCTCTCACCCGTCTACTTCGTCCTCTCACCCGTCTACTTCACCCTCTCACCCGTCTACTTCGTCCTCTCACCCGTCTACTTCGTCCTCTCACCCGTCTACTTCATCCTCTCACCCGTCTACTTCGTCCTCTCACCCGTCTACTTCGTCCTCTCACCCGTCTACTTCGTCCTCTCACCCGTCTACTTCATCCTCTCACCCGTCTACTTCGTCCTCTCTCACGTCTACTTCGTCCTCTCACCCGTCTACTTCGTCCTCTCACCCGTCTACTTCGTCCTCTCACCCGTCTACTTCGTCCTCTCACCCGTCTACTTCGTCCTCTCACCCGTCTACTTCATCCTCTCACCCGTCTACTTCGTCCTCTCTCCCGTCTACTTCGTCCTCTCAGCCGTCTACTTCGTCCTGTCACCCGTCTACTTCGTCCTCTCACCCTGTCTATTTCGTCCTCTCACCCGTTTACTTCGTCCTCTCACCCGTCTACTTCGTCCTCTCACCCGTCTACTTCGTCCTCTCACCCGTTTATTTCGTCCTCTCACCCATCTACTTCGTCCTCTCACCCGTCTACTTCGTCCTCTCACCCGTTTATTTCGTCGTCTCACCCGTCTACTTCGTCCTCTCACCCGTCTACTTCGTCCTCTCACCCGTCTTCTTCGTCCGTCTCACCTGTCTATTTCGTCCTCTCACCCGTTTACTTCGACCTCTCACCCATCTACTTCGTCCTCTCACCCGTCTACTTCGTCCTCTCACCCGTTTATTTCGTCCTCTCACCCGTCTACTTCGTCCTCTCACCCATCCTACTTCGTCCTCTCTCCCGTTTATTTCGTCCGTCTCATCCGTCTACTTCGTCCCCCTCACCCGTCTACTTCGTCCTCTCACCCGTCTTCTTCGCCCGTCTCACCCGTCTATTTCGTCCTCTCACCCGTTTATTTCACCTCTCACCCGTCTACTTCGTCCTCTCCCCCTGTCTACTTCACCCTCTCACCCGTCTATTTCGCCCTTCTCACCCGTCTATTTCATCCTCTCACCCGCCCTACTTCGTCCTCTCTCACGTCTACTTCGTCCTTTCACCGTCTACTTCGTCCTCCTCACCCGTCTACTTCGTCCTTTCACCCTGTCTACTTCATCCTCTCACCCGTCTACTTAATCCTTTCACCTGCCTACTTCATCCTCTCACCCGTCTACTTCGTCCTCTCACCTGCCTACTTCATCCTCTCACCCGTCTACTTCGCCCTTTCCCCCTGTCTACTTCCCCCACCCCCTTTTCGCCCTCACCCGTCTACTTCATCCTTTCACCTGCCTACTTCATCCTCTCACCGCTACTTCTCTTCTCCTCTCACCCCTACTTCATCCTCTCACCCGCTACTTCATCCTCTCACCTGCCTACTTCTTCCTCTCACCGCTACTTCTCCTCTCACCGCCTACTTCATCCTCTCACCTGCCTATTCTCCTTCACCGCTACTTCATCCTCTCACCTGCCTACTTCTCCTCTCACCGCCTACTTCTCCTCTCACCCGTCTACTTCATCCTCTCACCGCCTACTTCTCCTCTCACCGCTACTTCATCCTTCCCCGTCTACTTCATCCTCTCACCTGCCTACTTATCCTCTCACCTGCCTACTTCTCCTCCACCCCTACTTCATCCTCTCACCTGCCTACTTCTCCTCTCACCGCTACTTCTCCTCTCACCGCTACTTCTCCTCTCACCCGTCTACTTTCCTCTCACCTGCCTACTTCTTCCTCTCACCCGCTACTTCATCCTCTCACCTGCCTACTTCATCCTCTCACCTGCCTACTTCATCCTCTCACCTGCCTACTTCATCCTCTCACCTGCCTACTTCATCCTCTCACCTGCCTACTTCGTCCTCTCACCCGTCTACTTCATCCTCTCACCTGCCTACTTCGTCCTCTCACCTGCCTACTTCATCCTCTCACCTGCCTACTTCGTCCTCTCACCCGTCTACTTCGTCCTCTCACCCGTCTACTTCATCCTCTCACCCGTCTACTTCGTCCTCTCACCTGCCTACTTCGTCCTCTCACCTGCCTACTTCGTCCTCTCACCTACCTACTTCGTCCTCTCACCCGTCTACTCCATCCTCTCACCCGTCTACTTCATCCTCTCACCCATCTACTTCATCCTCTCACCCGTCTACTTCGTCCTCTCACCCGTCTACTTCGTCCTCTCACCCGTCTACTTCATCCTCTCACCCATCTACTTCATCCTCTCACCCGTCTACTTCGTCCTCTCACCCGTCTACTTCGTCCTCTCACCCGTCTACTTCAGGCACTAGCACCAGGCAAAAGATTGCGAACGGTAATAACAAGAACTTTATGGTATATAATTATAGTGATAATTATAGTTATAATGATACTTATATTGATAATTATAGCTGTAGTCATAGTTATAATAGTTTTAGTTATAGTAATAATAATAGTTATACTTATAATTATAGTTACAGTCATAGTTATAATTATGAGGAATTCGATTCCACCATCACTGATGTGAGATAATGTAAAATATAAACAAGATGGCGGCCATATATATGACCCAAAATGACTTGCGCGATTCAAAAAATCATGTTCCACAAACGCACGTAAGAAATTATTTTCCAAATGTCATCAAATGTAGAGAATTACATAATTCATTATGGTCAGTAATTCTGTAAAATGTCTCTAAGTACCAGTGCTCTTCCTCTGTGTCACGTAGAACGTAGACCTACCGTCTTCTCCGTCCACACTCGCATCCGCTATGAGATATCATAGTGTGCATGTCATGCCAGAGATGGTGCTGCTACACATTATCGTTTTGTATATTGCATTTCATTTCGACACGAGCACACGGTCAGCTATCACAACCCCGTGGGGCCTAACAAGGTGTCCGGGAGAATACTAGTCAGACTGAGTGCGACAGCAGCAACATGCAGTGGTGCAGGTGTACTAACACCAAAAGCACGACTCCAGCTAATATCCTAAAACAAGCCGAGCTCAGTGGCGCAATAAAACTCGTCATGTTGAGTACACGGTCAAGAGGTCATTACAGATAGGTGGGATTGATAAGAAGCTAAGGAGGGCTTGAAGTATTAAAAGGGATGTTTTTAGATAATGTAAATTAAAATACATTTCTTACTGACTTACCACTGACAGGGAGTGAGTACCACACAACGTTAAAGCGGCAGGAAGAAGGGTCGCGTTCCAGCATTCGTCTTAGCTATGAGAACAAGTAGATTAGAACCAGTCGACTGAAGCTGCCTGGTCTGTTTTACAGGAGTGAGCATTGAATGCCAACAATCTCTACGTTGCACCACATTATAAATAAGTTTTAAAAGGGGCGCACTCACAGAAGTACTAAGTTAAATGGATCAATCAAGTAAAACTACATCAACCACCTGCAATACAATAGCAGAGAAGGCGCAACTTAATATCTTTGTCACAAAAAATGAATGTGATCGAAATTAATGCTGGGATAAATATGACATAAAGCCGAAGTCGTTATATCTTAGAGCTAGACCCATCGCATGTTACAACAATCAGTTCATGCACACAAAGGCGAGACTAGGCACCAGAAATAATGCTTTGTAAAGAGTGTAAGGGATAACAACGGTTCGTTTTGTGACAGTGACTAATTTGAGTTACAGAAAAAAAAATTAAAAAAATACGTGGTTGACACTATTATGTAGTATTAGTTTTATTAGAACTATCAGAACTGTCATGTGTTGTTTGTGAGTGCACATATGTTAAAACGTTGTGAACTGGTCAGGCTACACTAGCAATGAGTAATCACATTGTTGGTACCACCATGTAGTAGTACTTTTGTTATAACTATTAGCACTGTTATATGAGTTGTTTATTTTAAAAACCTGTAGACTAGTCAGGCAGCATCATCTATAAGTTATAGAGCCGTGTGTATGACAGCGATCGGTCAGGTCTTAGTATTGACAATTCTCTTTCCAAATAGCGCAATCTTAGTTTAACCAAAATGTTATCTTATTTTTGTATTCCAAAAAGGCGGCGCATAATTGGCTATGTGTTACATTTTGCATATAAGCGTGGCTGTTAAAATATATTTGTATATCTTAATTTACCAGGCTTGACAAAGCCAATGCGACTGCAGTAATCACACATTGCTTAGTGCTATTTGTTGCTATAAATATTGCGGATACATTATTTCTTAAAATTCTTATAAACCTATTTATGTAGCCGGAATGAAGTGAGAGAACGACGAGAAACAGGTTCGCTGATGAACAACCTGGTTATAGGAGGAAACATCTTCCCAAATAATAAAACACATTCACAAGACAGATAGTATTACCTAAAACCAAATAGGAGTTTGATGGAGAGAAATCCACATGGTCACCGCAAGATGTGAGAGTGAAGCTATATTAGGCTGCTTCTGGTATTCTGTAATAAGAATAATAATAACACTAATGACATATCGTGCTATATTTAGCCGCCAAATAAGGCGCTCGACATGTGATCATTTCACCGGGAAATCGACACAGTCTATGAGAACAGTATTAATTACAAATCAATAAATTAGTATCCTTTCTCGTGGAAGGTCCTCCTGGTAGAAGCTTCATGGAAGAAGAGGCTATAACAAAGGGACACTTACTCAAATGATTAAGGTTAGTATGTCTGTAATTAGGTTTGCCAAATTTCCCTGTCTCAGAGTTGAAGAATTAGGAGGAAGGAGGATTCTCTGTCGACGAATACACACAATTGTCACATGTGTTTAATTGCACATTTAGTAGGATTGTTTGGACTAATAGATCATACTTCAAACACATACATAAACACACACACAAACACACAAAACGCACACACACACACACACACACACACACACACACACACACACACACACACACACACACACACACACACACACACACACACACACACACACACACACAACACACACACACACACACACACACACACACACACACACACACACACACACACACACACACACACACACACACACACACACATACACAAACAAACAAACAAACACACATAATATCAGAAAAGAGAGACAGAAGACAGAGAAAGAGAGAGAGAGAGAGAGAGAGAGAGAGAGAGAGAGAGAGAGAGAGAGAGAGAGAGAGAGAGAGAGAGAGAGAGAGAGAGAGGGAAAGAGACAGAGAGAGAGAGAGAGCTGCCGTTAGCGTGATTTGACGTAGAGATAATCGTGGACGTCCACCTGTTCACTGTGATCGAATGAGAGCGTTATGTTACGAGCTACGTATACCGCCTGGCAGCCTACAGCTTTCCATTGATTTGTGCTCTTTTCAGACCAGTGTGTGTACGTCATTATTAACTGCATCAAGACATTGTGACATGTCATTGTAAGCAAAGGTCATCAACCTACATGACAGTGCGCGACAAACAGTGCTTCTTGTGATACGCTATCATTTCCGTAACTGGGCTAAGCTGGTCAGTGAGCTGACAGGACAATCACACAATATCTGCACACACAACATCCTTTAATACACTTTTCACGTCATACTTGCGCCAACCGTGCTGTCCCAAGTGTGCTGTGTGTTCTCACCCAAGTCAATGCTGTATTGCCTACCGCTATCTTATAGCGATACGGATGTTGTGTATCGTGTACCGTACCGTGCGGTGTATATCGGGATATACCAGTGCACCGGTGTCTCGTTTAAACACTAATGGTTTCCTCATGGACGGTTTAATTATAGGACGCCGAACATTTAATAATTCTTGTACGAACCCGGAACAAAAGTTTTTTTTTTGAAATTCTCTATCGACTACGGATTCTTGGCAGGTTTAGAATAAATCAGTTGTTTTCAACGTAAAACATAACTTGCTATAATCGGCAAAGACGCGGGCGCTGCTAATAATTGATAACATGGCCCCTGTGTCTATGTATGCACACATTCTGATTGGACGTGTCGCCATCTCATGCGTAACATTTAAATATGTAGCTTACGCCCACGCACAATAGCTGCTACCATCCATACAAAACTGGCGCCCCCTCACATAGTCGATACTCCATACATTCCACTGGATCTGCGAGAGTTATTTGATCTACTATAAACGCAAACATTATCAGTCTACGTGACGGATATGATATCAATGAGTTTTTTTGTTTATCTGTAGATCAAGCTATCACTTGATCTACAGATAAACAAGTTGATATCGTTGCAAGTTGATATCGTTGCCAATGTATAACATTTCGTGTAGTCGTTTTCTGTTACGTAAATGTGTACGAACCCGACAAATTATTATAGTAAATAACATACGTTTTCTACGCAGGTGCCAACATACACGCGATTTGAGAGCGTGAAGCATTTGTTGCACAAGGAATGCCAAACATTGAGTTGTGATCTCATATCATCACAGGCCGGCCCGAGCCACCTTGAAGCTGCCTAGAGTTAGACAAACTAGGTTGTTGTCTTGGTTGCACTGGCGCGCTGATAATCAAAAAGAAAAAAAGTGCTGCCCCTCAATGCCAAGGTCTCGGGATAGCGTATTAGAAAGCAGATTGATTTAAAACGAGCGAATGTATGAAACATTTATAGAAACACACATTGTCTTGCAAAGGAGGGTGCGTGTGTGCGTGTGTGCGTGTGTGCGTGTGTGCGTGTGTGCGTGTGTGCGTGTGTGCGTGTGTGCGTGTGTGCGTGTGTGCGTGTGTGCGTGTGGTGTGTGCGTGTGTGCGTGTGTGCGTGTGTGCGTGTGTGCGTGTGTGCGTGTGTGCGTGTGTGCGTGTGTGCGTGTGTGCGTGTGTGCGTGTGTGCGTGTGTGCGTGTGTGCGTGTGTGCGTGTGTGCGTGTGTGCGTGTGTGCGTGTGTGCGTGTGTCGTGTGTGCGTGTGTGCGTGTGTGCGTGTGTGCGTGTGTGGTGTGTGCGTGCGTGCGTGCGTGCGTGCGTGTGGGTGTGGTGTGGGTGTGGGTGTGGGTGTGGGTGTGGGTGTGGGTGTGGGTGTGGGTGTGGGTGTGGGTGTGGGTGTGGGTGTGGGTGTGGGTGTGGGTGTGGGTGTGGGTGTGGGTGTGGTGTGGGTGGGTGTGGGTGTGGGTGTGGGTGTGGGTGTGGGTGTGGGTGTGGGTGTGGGTGTGGGTGTGGGTGTGGGTGTGGGTGTGGGGTGGGTGTGGGTGTGGGTGTGGGTGTGGGTGTGGGTGTGGGTGTGGGTGTGGGTGTGGGTGTGGGTGTGGGTGTGGGTGTGGGTGTGGTGTGGGTGTGCGTGTGGGTGTGGGTGTGGGTGTGGGTGTTGGGTGTGGGTGTGGGTGTGGGTGTGGGTGTGGGTGTGGGTGTGGGTGTGGGTGTGGGTGTGGGTGTGGGTGTGGGTGTGGGTGTGGGTGTGGGTGTGGGTGTGGGTGTGGGTGTGGGTGTGGGTGTGGGTGTGGGTGTGGGTGTGTGTATAGCAAGTAATAGGAATCTAAGGACGTAATTGTTTGGTTTCTCACCTAACCATCAATGTGATCATACAGAGTCGCGTATAATCTACCGCCGAGTTATAAGGTTTGCAATCCGGACAATAATTTGTTTTTAATGTGACGTTTCTGAGAGAACACGTATTTATTTTGGACAATGTGTGCGTGTAGGCGCAGGTCGACTGCCGGTACATTCTGTACAGAAGCCTATTGATTAAACGTGCTCCACCGGAAGAAGGAAGGACAGCTTCCTACAAGTATCTCATTATATTGTTCAAAGACACGCACGCACGCATACCCGCATGCACATACGCCTTCATAAAAGCAGGCGTGCGACGAGACAATAATTACACTACATCTATTTTCTATAAAAGGCAGTGACACAAGATGAAATATTTACTCGCATTGCGGACATCTAAGTAAACAATATGTATTAAATACTATCTACCACGTTTACGTCTCTAACGATACTTATATTTATTAATTTTTGTGTTCAGGTTAACAAAACTGTGAACTGGGAACTTAAAATACAAAACCGATTGGATTGAAAGAGTAAAGGTAATGCTGTATCATCTTCCAATTATTGTTAACATTCATATATTGTGTTTTATGTTTAAAATTAATTTGTTTGCGTCGCCGACAGGGCGCTTCATGTTGTATTCCTGTCTAGCATCGGGCAATGTGTTGTCGGTGCAGTGTTTGTGCGTCTTGTCGGAGGATCCGCCTTTTGAGACTCGTTTTAAACTCTGCTTGTCGGCGAAAGAGTCGCGGCGGGAGGAATAGAATATGACAGTCAATTGGGGCAATGCATTGTGGTAATGACAGGTATTGACGGGGTAGAGTGTTAGTTCATGTTCCAGTCCAATCTCCCATCACCACTTACACAACCGCAAGTGTAAACTGATGGCGTGGGAGGCTTCCTAGAATGACCTTGATGTGGACGTGCTGTACTTTGCTCTGCGATCGTTGATGCTGTAACCCAGAGAGCCGTGGGCGACACTACATTAAGTTTATTGACCGCCAGCACAGATTCACGCTCGTTTCTATGGGTTACTCTCATTAGAGATGTGCAGCGTTATATTGCAGGCTTGTAGACAGGGGTAATCGAGCCTGAAATTGTTAGATAGTGAAGACATGTGCCTGCTTAAGAACCTTAAAGATTTGTTGTTGCTCTTAACACGCAGCCAGCTGAACACTGGCTTACACCTTTGGCTCAATGGCATCACAGTATCATGTCGGTGGAGTGGGTTGGTGGATGGTTAAGTTGGAGTGTATACCTGCGTGATTTTTTGCCATGTGACATGCGCGAGTTGGTTCCTCAGAAGCTAAGCAGGAAATCGGATGAGCTGTGACTTCACAAAATGAGGCTTACAGCCTAATCTGACAGAGTCGGTCACTGGTCGGCTCAGGTGGCTCGCTCGCCGCATATATCGACCACTCGCGCCTTTCTGGTGGCGACTAACGATATTTCCAACTACCACTTATGTTAGCGCTTAAATATCTCTCACTCGCCTGGGTCGCTATTTCTGTCTGTCCGTCCGTCCGTCCGTCCGTCCGTCCGTCCGTCCGTCCGTCCGTCCGTCCGTCCGTCCGTCCGTCCGTCCGTCCGTCCGTCCGTCCGTCCGTCCGTCCGTCCGTCCGTCCGTCCGTCCGTCCGTCCGTCCGTCCGTCCGTCCGTCCGTCCGTCCGTCCGTCCGTCCGTCCGTCCGTCCGTCCGTCCGTCGTCGTCCGTCCGTCCGTCCGTCCGTCCGTCCGTCCGTCCGTCGTCGTCGTCCGTCCGTCCGTCCGTCCGTCCGTCCGTCCGTCCGTCCGTCCGTCCGTCCGTCCGTCCGGTCCGTCCGTCCGTCCGTCCGTCCGTCCGTCCGTCGTCGTCCGTCGTCCGTCCGTCGTCCTGTCCGTCCGTCCGTCCGTCCGTCCGTCCGTCCGTCCGTCCGTCCGTCCGTCCGTCCGTCCGTCCGTCCGTCCGTCCGTCCGTCGGTCCGTCCGTCGGTCCGTCCGTCCGTCCGTCCGTCCGTCCGTCCGTCCGTCCGTCCGTCCGTCCGTCCGTCCGTCCCCGTCCGTCCGTCCGTCCGTCGTCGTCGTCGTCCGTCCGTCCGTCCGTCCGTCCGTCCGTCCGTCCGTCCGTCCGTATGTATGTCTGTCGGTCTGTCTGTCTGTCTGTCTGTCTGTCTGTCTGTCTGTCTGTCTGTCTGTCTGTCTGTCTGTCTGTCTGTCTGTCTGTCTGTCTGTCTGTCTCCCTCCCTCTCCCTCTCCCTCTCCCTCTCCCTCTCCCTCTCCCTCTCCCTCTCCCTCTCCCTCTCCCTCTCCCTCTCCCTCTCCCTCTCCCTCTCCCTCCCTCTCCTTTCCCTCTCCCTCTCCCTCTCACACTCACCCTCACCTTCTCACCCTCTCCCTCTCTCACTTTCCCTCTCTTACTCCCTCGCTCCCTCCCCTATCTCCACCCCTCTCTCCATCTATTTCACTCGCGCGCTCTCTCTCCATCTCTCTATCGTTCTTCTAGTCTCCACGATGTACCTAGTCCCGTTGAGTGTCTTAATATTTTTGACAAAGGCTGGAGTATAGCACAGAGCCGCAAGTAATTTTTGTTTCCTGTCCTTTTTGAACGACACCTAAAGAGACCTTACACGGCTGGTTCCCACCTCGTTGTCCTAAGCGTATTCGAAGTCAAAATTACTGCATTACGCAAACAATTTGGTGTCATCCATATACACATGGTGTCATCCACACACACAGCTGGTGTAATCCATATACAGCTGGTGTTATCCATATACAGCTGGTGTCATCTATATACAGCTGGTGTCACGATATTACACTAGGTAGGCAGACTATTAATACACTAGGTAGGCATACTATTATTACTCTAGGTAGGCAGACTGTTGTTACACTAGGTAGGCAGACTGTTATTACACTAGGTAGGCATACTATTATTACACTAGGTAGGCAGACTGTTATTACACTAGGTAGGCATAATATTATTACACTAGGTAGGCAGACTGTTATTACACCAGGTAGGCAGACTGTTATTACACTAGGTAGGCATACTATTATTACACTAGGTAGGCAAACTATTATAACACTAGGTAGGGAGACTGTTATTACACTGGGTAGGCAGACTATTATTGCATTAGGTAAGCATACTATTATAACACAAAGTCGGCAGACTATTATTACACTAGGTAGGCAGACTGTTATTACACTAGGTAGGCAGACTGTTATTACACTAGGTAGGCAGACTGTTATTACACTAGGTAGGCATACTATTATTACACTAGGTAGGCATACTATTATTACACTAGGTAGGCAGACAGTTATTACACTAGGTAGGCAGACTGTTATTACACTAGGTAGGCATACTATTATTACACTAGGTAGGCAGACTGTTATTACACTAGGCCTACAGACTGTTATTACACTAGATAGGCAGACTGTTATTACACTAGGTAGGCAGACTATTATTACACTAGGTAGGCAGACTATTATTACACTAGGTAAGCATACTATTATTACACAAGGTCGGCAGACTATTATTACACTAGGTAGGCAGACTGTTATTACACTAGGTAGGCAGACTGTTATTACACTAGGTAGGCAGACTGTTATTACACTAGGTAGGCAGACTGTTATTACACTAGGTAGGCAGACAGTTATTACACTAGGTAGGCAGACTGTTATTACACTAGGTAGGCATACTATTATTACACTAGGTAGGCAGACTGTTATTACACTAGGTAGGGATACTATTATTACACTAGGTAGGCAGACTGTTATTACACTAGGTAGGCATACTATTATTACACTAGGTAGGCATACTATTATTACACTAGATAGGCAGACAGTTATTACACTAGGTAGGCAGACTGTTATTACACTAGGTAGGCATATTATTATTACACTAGGTAGGCAGACTGTTATTACACTAGGCAGACAGACTGTTATTACACTAGATAGGCAGACTGTTATTACACTAGGTAGGCAGACTATTATTACACTAGGTAGGCAGACTATTATTACACTAGGTAAGCATACTATTATTACACTAGGTAGGCAGACAGTTATTACACTAGGTAGGCAGACTGTTATTACACTAGGTAGGCATACTATTATTACACTAGGTAGGCAGACTGTTATTACACTAGGCCTACAGACTGTTATTACACTAGATAGGCAGACTGTTATTACACTAGGTAGGAAGACTATTATTACACTAGGTAGGCAGACTATTATTACACTAGGTAAGCATACTATTATTACACAAGGTCGGCAGACTATTATTACACTAGGTAGGCAGACTGTTATTACACTAGGTAGGCAGACTGTTATTACACTAGGTAGGCAGACTGTTATTACACTAGGTAGGCAGACTGTTATTACACTAGGTAGGCAGACAGTTATTACACTAGGTAGGCAGACTGTTATTACACTAGGTAGGCATACTATTATTACACTAGGTAGGCAGACTGTTATTACACTAGGTAGGGATACTATTATTACACTAGGTAGGCAGACTGTTATTACACTAGGTAGGCATACTATTATTACACTAGGTAGGCATACTATTATTACACTAGATAGGCAGACAGTTATTACACTAGGTAGGCAGACTGTTATTACACTAGGTAGGCATATTATTATTACACTAGGTAGGCAGACTGTTATTACACTAGGCAGACAGACTGTTATTACACTAGATAGGCAGACTGTTATTACACTAGGTAGGCAGACTATTATTACACTAGGTAGGCAGACTATTATTACACTAGGTAAGCATACTATTATTACACAAGGTCGGCAGACTATTATTACACTAGGTAGGCAGACTGTTATTACACTAGGTAGGCAGACTGTTATTACACTAGGTAGGCAGACTATTATTACACTAGGTAGGCAGACTGTTATTACACTAGGTAGGCAGACTGTTATTACACTAGGTAGGCAGACTGTTATTACACTAGGTAGGCAGTCTGTTATTACACTAGGTAGGCAGACTGTTATTACACTAGGTAGGCAGACAGTTATTACACTAGGTAGGCAGACTGTTATTACACTAGGTAGGCATACTATTATTACACTAGGTAGGCAGACTGTTATTACACTAGGTAGGGATACTATTATTACACAAGGTCGGCAGACTATTATTACACTAGGTAGGCAGACTGTTATTACACTAGGTAGGCAGACTGTTATTACACTAGGTAGGCAGACTGTTATTACACTAGGTAGGCAGTATGTTATTACACTAGGTAGGCAGACTGTTATTACACTAGGTAGGCAGGCTATTATTACACTAGGTAGGCATACTATTATTACACTAGGTCGGCAGATTATTATTATTACACAAGGTCGGCAGACTATTATTACACTAGGTAGGCATACTATTATTACACTAGGTAGGCCTACTATTATTACACTAGGTAGGCAGACTGTTATTACACTAGGTAGGCAGACTGTTATTACCCTAGGTAGGCAGACTTTTATTACACTAGGTAGGCAGACTATTATTACACTAGTTAGGCAGACTGTTATTACACTAGGTAGGCAGACTGTTATTACACTAGGTAGACAGACTATTATTATACTAGGTAGGCATACTATTATTAGTAAGCAGACTGTTATTACACCAGGTAGGCAGACTGTTATTACACTAGGTAGGCAGACTATTATTACACTAGGTAGGCAGACTGTTATTACACTATGTAGGCAGACTGTTATTACACTAGGTAGGCAGACTGTTATTACACTAGGTAGGCAGACTGTTATTACACTATGTAGGCAGACTATTATTACACTAGGTAGGCAGACTGTTATTACACTAGGTAGGCAGACTGTTATTACACTATGTAGGCAGACTGTTATTACACTAGGTAGGCAGACTGTTATTACACTAGGTAGGCAGACTATTAGTACACTAGGTAGGCAGACTGTTATTACACTATGTAGGCAGACTGTTATTACACTAGGTAGGCAGACTGTTATTACACTAGGTAGGCAGAACAACGTTAGTATTCCTTGCAACTGAATACACATAAGTAATTCGGGTGTCTACATTTGCATGTCACTGTACACATCCTATCGTAGTTTTCATTTGTGTCTCTTTCTGAAGGCATATACCCAGAGCTTGCGGATCCGTTGACATCGAGTTTCTCACGAGTGACGTATATGCTCGCTAAATTATGTATTTGCTGCAATTCATCGCCAGTCGGCAATATTACCGTGGTTGTGTGAAGACTGTTCAAATAGTTATTTCACTATTCCGGACACACATGTTTACGTCCGGACCTGTTGAAATATTTACTTGTTTGTTGTATCTTCGTTTGAAAGTAATGTTTGTGCTGTTGAAGCACACAGCAACATGGTTCGATATTGGTTATTAGTGTTGGCAGAATGTGTTCTTGTAGTGTGCTCACACGTGTAGACGTGCCGGTGTTGGAGGTGGAAGTCAGTCGACTCCTCGTTATCATTCACTGCAAACGTGTTGCGTGGGAGCAGTTGAACTCGACACAGCCGTCTCATTGACTCCCTCGTGTCTAATAGCGCGTCTCATACAGAACGAAACAATGTCACACTGAATGTTTGTTAACACATGAAATAGTAAATTGTTTAAATTTATTTTTATATACTAAAATTTTATCGTACTATTTTTATATTATAAGTTTTAATAAGGTTTATTTAATGTCATTTATTATACTTATTTTAAATATTATGATATTATATAGGCCCTATCTATTTTTAATAATATGCATTTTTTTTATTACGATTTAATTACACATTTAATATTTATTTATTTATTACTGTTATGATTTTATTAGCATTATTGTGAACTATATATTTTATCTAAAGCTTTATTGTATGAACGTATATATTGTATACATGTAAGAGTGTTGGGTGATGATGGCCCATTGAAAATCACGATTTAGCAGGTGACTTGGCTACCATCAAGAAATAACATTTTTACTTAGTAACACCAGCACTCCCTCCGCCCATCACACGGTGTGTGACAGTAGTCGGCCACATGTTGCTTGCACTGGTCCAGCTGCAACGTCTATACCATCACGCCCCTTCTACAATTCCTTTTCAACGGAGAACAACTTTCACTTTGCCTTGCTAGGACTGTCAATACCTCCGCCACACTGGTTCGTTGCTTTGTTGGCGAGGGTCCTCTTCACCTAGGGGGTTATTAAAGGATTTGGTGCGCCGTTCACCCGAAATGTCAGCACATTAGTAGGCCCTGTTCCTATTAGCGTTGATCGAGATTCACTATAGAAGTATTATAATTTTCGTATACCCTATACCTCTAACAAATTGTAACTATCGCAAACATTATATTTCTTACCAAACTACGTGTGCATTCCCTTCGTTAAGTTTTACCAAATTTATACAATTTCAAGAATTCATCACACTGACAAAACAAACTACATTTGTTATGCTCTTAGAAGCTCTTAGAGTGACAATTTCATCGTGACATTTTACATTTGCCTTACCAGAGCTAATACATCAGAGCTGGATCTCTTCAATACACAGCGCCCTCACACGGATGATATAAAAACTTAAAACAGATACGGTACTAAACGACGAGACATCCGAGATTCAGCAAGATCTGTGCGCGTTTGGTTCCACGGGGGATTGCCCTAGCTCCTATCTAATGTCTCTGGCCTTACCTTATAAGCCACGGCTTGGGAGACATTGCGGGACATTGGTTCAATAATTCACACGATAATGTACTTCCTGGTACATTATTGTCAGTAGAGTCTAACTGTAATGTACTGTAGTGTAGTGTAGTGTAGTGTAGTGTAGTGTAGTGTAGTGTAGTGTAGTGTAGTGTATTGTATTGTATTGTATTGTATTGTATTGTATTGTATTGTATTGTATTGTATTGTATTGTATTGTATTGTAATGTAATGTAATGTAATGATATATTGTAATGACTGTTACATGAGGGTCAGTAGCGTCTAACTGTAATGAGATACTGAAATACCTTGTCACGTATTCGTACGTGTTCAGCTTGTTGTCAATATTTATAGTATTTAAAAAGCAGATCCCTTGTTCCATAACTACCCGGTTCATCCGTACAGTGAATGGCATAGTTGACCTATATACAATAAGTTATAATAATCTCCTCATTTTTGAGCGTTCGAAAAATCAAACATGACCTTGTACACTTGTAGACTTCACTGCTTTGAATGCTAATTTCATTAAACATAGGTAAACATAGCTAAAGGATGTGACCCACGTCTATCGTGCAAAAGTAAAAAACGTTCTTTTTGGCTGAGATTTTATTTTATCTCAACTTAGGTCAATACCAAATACGACGAATGAAAAACTAAAACCATTTATAAATGCAACAATCACTAAAATCAATTTGACACAGAATAATAATGCATTCTGTTTGAACGGCAGTAAACTAGTGCATAGCATGGTTTATCATTTGTCGCCAAAAGAACGCAATTGGAAATCGCTAGTGCCTTTATTAGTGTTTTGCGTGTATTCAGATAGACAATTATCTTTTTCTTGGAAGTTTTACTTCATTTTAATAATAACATCTGATTGTGCACAGTGTTCCATCTGATAATGTTTCAATTGAAATGGCATGTGCACTGAGCATTCAAGTCGACCACAATGACAAACATTCATATTGCCTTATCGACACATCCATGCGCATACACGTCAATCAACTGTTCAAAGAATCAAAATATACATATATTCATTATGTATATATTGAGAGAAAGACAGAGGGAGAGACGGACGGACGGACGGACGGACGGACGGACGGACGGACGGACGGACGGACGGACGGACGGACGGACGGACGGACGGACGGACGGACGGACGGACGGACGGACGGACGGACGGACGGACGGACGGACGGACGGACGGACGGACGGACGGACGGACGGACGGACGGACGGACGGACGGACGGACGGACGGACGGACGGACGGACGGACGGGACGGACGGACGGACGGACGGACGGACGGACGGACGGACGGACGGACGGACGGACGGACGGACGGACGGACGGACGGACGGACGGACGGACGGACGACGGACGGACGGACGGACGGACGGACGGACGGACGGACGGACGTGCGGCCGACGTGCGTGCGTCGCGCGTGTCCGTCGCGGGGCAGGGCAGGGGCGGCAGGGGCAGGGGCAGGGGCAGGGCAGGGCAGGGGCAGGGGCAGGGCAGGGGCAGGGGCAGGGGCAGGGGCAGGGGCAGGGGCAGGGGCAGGGGCAGGGGCAGGGGCAGGGGCAGGGCAGGGGCAGGGGCAGGGGCAGGGGCAGGGGCAGGGGCAGGGGCAGGGGCAGGGGCAGGGGCAGGGGCAGGGGCAGGGGCAGGGGCAGGGGCAGGGGCAGGGGCAGGGGCAGGGGCAGGGGCAGGGGCAGGGGCAGGGGCAGGGGCAGGGCAGGCAGGGGCAGGGGCAGGGGCAGGGGCAGGGGCAGGGGCAGGGGCAGGGGCAGGGGCAGGGGCAGGGGCAGGGGCAGGGCAGGGGCAGGGGCAGGGGCAGGGGCAGGGGCAGGGGCAGGGGCAGGGGCAGGGGCAGGGGCAGGGGCAGGGGCAGGGGCAGGGGCAGGGGCAGGGGCAGGGGCAGGGGCAGGGGCAGGGGCAGGGGCAGGGGCAGGGGCAGGGGCAGGGGCAGGGGCAGGGGCAGGAGAGACAGAGAGCAGAGAGCAGGGAGCAGGGAGGCAGGGCAGGGCAGGGCAGGGCAGGGGCAGGGGCAGGGGCAGGGGCAGGGAGCAGGGAGACAGAGAGACAGAGGAGACAGAGAGACAGAGAGACAGAGAGACAGAGAGACAGAGAGACAGAGAGACAGAGAGACAGAGAGACAGAGAGACAGAGAGACAGAGAGACAGAGAGACAGAGAGACAGAGAGACATACAGACAGACAGACAGACAGACAGACAGACAGACATATAGAGGAGAGAGAGAGTAGAGAGAGAGGGGGGGGATATGAAACAGAAGAGAAGAGAAGAGAAAAGATAGAGAAGTGTATGTGTGTACTGTTGTGCGTGTGTGCGTATATATGTGGTGTGTATGTGTGTAAAGGCAAGGCAAAGACAAGTTCTTATATAGCGCAGTATCCAGTCCTCAGGACTGTTCAAAGCGCTTTATACTTTACTTCCCTGATAGACCTGTTCACTCAGAGAAGCCGATATGGTGTATCTCGGTTTCTCTGGGAAGCATCCAGCCATATGCTACACTTAATGCGCGAAGGCTGCTCGTACACATATCCACAACTCTCTACAGCCAGGTACTAATTTATACAGCTGAGTGAAGTGGAGCAATGTAGAGTGAAAAAACTTGATTCGAACCCGGGTTCTCGTAGTCGAGAGTCCGAAGCGCTACCCCGGAGCCATTGCGCTCCATAACGTGTGTGTTGCTAAATGTGTGAGGCAATACTTTTCCTCTATGATAGCGGTATTACCGTTCACCAGCCCACGCAATGTGCAGTGTAAGTCCGTACAACAGGACGTATGCCAAAATAGAATGAACTTAACCTATGAGTTACACGCTAGGTAATTTGAACGAAACCGCTAACCGCGATAACGTACCGTCTTGTATCAACGATAACCTACAGTACTCAGCATCATTATTCTGGTCAACAAAATGTCAAACTGATTAACCATTTTTTGGTTAAGTCTCGGTATAGTCGTCAGAAGCAACCTTCGTGTGGCTGTCTTCACATGGACATTGTTATTATTATGTATATTATTATCTAAATGTAAGACAGACAAAGGGGATAGATGCTACACCCCTTAAACATGGGAAGAGGGCCGTGAAGTGAAGCCCTGGAGCGGCCGTGTGATGAGGTATCAGCGGAAGTTGACGAGCCAGAGAGGTGGTGTTCGTCGATTAACCGGTGCACCCGGCAGACTATAAAAAGCGAAGCTCAATAATGAGATCAATAATCACCATGAAATACCTTAAAGGTTCCCTAGGAAACTCGATAGCTGTGCAACGCAGAAGTTATGATATCTACACTCGAAATAACTGCTATGCTACTTTACCAGCAATATGCTTTGACGTTTGCTACTCCTTCAAGATCTAAGAGACTACGTTATTACTCCCATCCAATCCCATCACAAAAGCATCAGCTCTATGTCTGTTACGATAAGACATCAGGGCTGAGTGCTGGGATGATGCCAACGGACTCATCACCGTCTTCAGTTTGGTTGTGACATAGAGCGAATGGACAAGGTGGATTGCTACATAGAGCGCGCCGTCCGAAGTCGAGTGAAGTCGGATCCAGACAATGTCCGAACGATCATCAATCAGCTTCACGTGAACAATGATAGAAGTCATGAAGGCCACCGATAATATCTACTGATCTGGAAATCGTGGCGTACGAACGGGTTGACCTGTATCGTGAACTACCTGTGCCACTTGCACGATAGACTCACCACTCTGTACAAATGTCATCGTCTACAGACGTATTAATAGTCAACAGTAAAACATGTATGGTAATTAACTGTTGTTGCTTATGTTGATGATATGGGTGAGTAATCGTGAAGCGTTTGATCCCCTGACGGTGAACGCAGTCATTTGTATTACGAGGTGTGAGCAGTAAACAACGCTAACCTACAGCGGCCAGACACGACCAACGGCTCAACGGGCGGTGGATGCCGGCTCACAAGTACTTACCGGGGGCTTTACGAAGCCTAAGCAAGGTGCTTATAACTAAATACGATCACTTAAATTTCAACTTTAAATCAGCCAACATATACCATTCCTTAATAAT
>JAODUO010001436.1:7500-57500 GCA_025642075.2 Ridgeia piscesae | reverse complement strand
TCGAAATGCAGAATATTATGAAACGGTAAACATGTATTACTGGTCTCTACTGAGTCTGCAGTATTTGTCCAACCTGTAAACACACGGTCACTCATAAACAAGTGAAGTATGACAACTGTGCTTCATTGTCAAGCATTAATCTGTTGAGTTTGTTATTTAGATAATATTTATTAATAAAGTTATTATTTAATGACATGTATTTACTGATGGTTGATCGTAATGTTTCATATGGTTGTAAACATTGCATAAATTATATTTACTTCATAATTATTTACTGTAGGCTTTCATCAAAACATAGCCATTTGCCGAGTTAACATGCTAACATTAGCCAATATTAACTTATTAATTAAGTTGGTGTTAATGTGAAATTTCTGGCTAATGTATATTTACTACCGTAATTAATGTGGACATGTCTTAATAATTATGGACATTATGGCCGTTTATTCATGTGTATATACAAAGTACGGCTGCTAATTATATATTTATTTATTTATTATTAATGATTTTTTGTTACAAAATTGTTTCATTTATATCTCTTACCATAAGTAAGGTGGTTTTACAAATTTCATGTTTATATAATATTATAAACATATTCATGGACATTGTGGCATTTTACAAAAAAGTTTCTGTCTGTCAAGGTTGCCTGCTAATAATCACCTATTAACTAATTTATTATTACATGACTAGTTAATATGTATTTATTCTCGTAATAAATGTGGTTATGCACACTGCATAATATGTATAAATATCTTCATATTTATGGACTCGGCTGGTCTTAATTAGAATGTTTTGGCCTGGTAACTTGGTGCACTACTTAACTAATATTAGCTAATTAACTGGATTAATTAGTATGAAAAAACATCAGTATTGAAAATGTATTACTCCATTTAATGTATTTCAAAATGTTGCAAACAATATTTTAATAGTTCTATAAATTACAACGTTATGCCATTTTAAAGTCACTTATTCGAATACTTATCAACAGAAACAAAAATGAGCTTATTTTACCATTATAAGATACACAAATTTAGCGCAATTGTGTCGTCTTTAAATTGCAATAATTTTGGATCTAATAAAGGTATCGTAATAAAATTAATAGTTATGTGATCTGTAACTTATTACCTTTCATTTAAGCCTATATCCTGTGGTAATTTTGTTGAAGTACCTACAGCAGGGCTGCCTACTATATTTTCCGTAACGATCATGGGGTGTGGAGGGGCTGGGTTGTCTCGGGACCATCTGTATACTGTTGGCCCTGGTCCTAAAGTCCATCTCGTGGCTGTCACTAAATCCCAAGTCATTCATTTTGATTAAAACTGATGAATTGTTTCCTTCCCTAGTCTGGGTTTGCCCCAACCACCGAAGCAGCCACGGTTTCATTTACTGATAAATTGCCTTCGTAGTTGCCAAGTTGGGTCGATGATGTTTTCGCGGCAACGCATTTTAGCCGTTAAAAATCGTCAATACTTCACTCAAAACAACTTTCCAAACAATGTATTTGCTAGGATTTTATTAAACATACGTGTCATGGAAGAGTTTATCCAAATGTCTTATTAAAACGATGTTTTCCTGCTGTCAACTGCGAAATTGCCGGCAACCAGCAGACAACCGGAAGTAACTTATACATCTTGTGCTAGGTTGACCTTGCTGCGCTACTCTAGCGGCCTTGAACCCGCAGACAGCAGTCCAGTGCATATAAGTCCGTGGTACAATGTGTACACCCTGTAGGCTGACGCCACCCTATTAGGGACTCTACGGTGTGTGCGTGTGACGAGTGCATGCGTGCGTGCGTGCGTGCGCGCGCGCGCGTATGTTGTGTGTGTGTGTGTGTGTGTGTGTGTGTGTGTGTGTGTGTGTGTGTGTGTGTGTGTGTGTGTGTGTGTGTGTGTGTGTGTGTGTGTGTGTGTGTGTGTGTGTGTGTGTGTGTGTGTGTGTGTGTGTGTGTGTATGTGGTGTGTGTTTTTTTTTTTTTTTTTTTTTTTTTTTTTTTTTTTTTTTTTGTGTGTGTGTGTGTGTTTTTGTGTGTGTGTGTGTGTGTGTGTGTGTGTGTGTGTGTGTGTGTGTGTGTGTGTGTGTGTGTGTGTGTGTGTGTGTGTGTGTGTGTGTGTGTGCCGCCAGGTCGGTGGTTTGATACTGATACAGGCACTGTGTTGAAACTTGGGCAATTTCGTTCACCCTATATCGCCTGCCCCTTCCAATCCGCACTGGCCAGCGTGGAAGGGTAGGCCAAAAACACCAGCATGCAAAGCACTACAAAGCCGTGGCTCCCGTCCCCAGCGGCACCGAAACAGTCTATTACCAAGGCGGCTCTGGTCATCTAGGACTGCGTGCAGGGGTGCTAAGAATATCTGGGTCAAAGAGAGAGGGTGAGTAGACTAAAGATAGCGACTTACAACGACCTCTACTAAGAGATGAATACATACAAAAGCTCGAAGGAGAATTTATGGACACCAGGTTGGTATGGGATGTAATCGGGATCGGAGAAATGAGAAAACTAGAGGGAGGTTTGAACACCTTACAAAGATATTATACCATTCTAGGGCAAACAACGGTCAACCAGGAGTAAACTTTCTGGGTAAACAACATCAGCCCCAGAGTAGCAGAACTTGTTCAAGTGTACGCACCAACTACATCATACTCAGTAGAAGACATAAATAGCTTTTACAACGACATCGATGATACTTTACGTAAACCAAGTAATTACACGGTAGTGTTGGTAGATTTCAATGCGCAAATAGGGAAAAAACAAAATCTGTGGAAACGGCAACGGGCACATTTGGGCTCGAATTGAGAAACGAAAGAGGCCTTGGTAGAATGGAGAACACCAAAAAAGTACAGAAGAAAGAAGAAAGCAAGGACGAGATAGACATGGAAAAGCCCAAATGGTGTAACGGAGACTGAAATGTATTACATCCTAACAAACAGGCCAGACATCGTCACAGGTGTAACAGTCATCAACCAAGTTAACGTTGGAAGTGACAACAGAATGGTTATGAGCAACATCAAACTGGATGTAGAGGTGAAAAGAAAAAATAGGATGAAAAGGATTGAATTTCTACTAGAAGTGTGAAACTCATTCGAGACCTAAACGACATCGACACTATGAGCGAATCCTTCACATACATGATCCAACTAGGCGCTTCAAGATTAGCAAAGGCAATCAACAAGCCACAGCAATCGAGGATATCGTCACCAACACGAGTCTTGATGACGAAACGACGAGGAATGGTGGAAAACAGCGACGATAAACAACGAATAGAGTATGCAGAAATATGCAAGACCATCAAAATGAAAACAAGAGAGGACATAAGAAAATACAACCAAGAGATCATACAAAAAAAACGATCATGGCATCAAAGAGCCTGAAGAAAGTCAGAAGAACGCAGAAGCTATGCCTAGACAGACAGATCACACACCTACACAAGCAGGGTAGAAAAATCCATGATCAAGATAAGATCATAGAACGAGTAGAGGAATTCTACACCGAGCTATACGACGGAGACCATAGTACTATAATCCACACTGACCCAAAAGAGGTACATCATGGGAGGTGGAAGCCGCACTACGAGATATGAAGAATGTGACTGCAACAGGCAACGATCACATACACATCAAGATTTTGAAAGCAAGAGACGAACTCAAGAATTACACACCAATATGTCTACTATCAAACATCTATAAAGTAATCAGCCACGTGAGCAAGCTGGATTCAGAAGCGGATACTCAACGACAGACCACATCCACGTCGTAAACCAACCGAAGGAGACGTGCAGAGAATACAATATCCCACTCTGTGTCGCATTCGTCGACTACGAGAAAGCCCTCGACTCAGTGCAAACCCAAGCAGTACTGAATTCGCTTCAAGAACAGGGGATAGAAGATGTGTACATCGAACTCCTGAAGGACATCTACACCAACAGCTCTATGACAGTCCACCTACACAAAGAAAGCAACAAGATCAACACCAGGTGAGGTGTACAACAGGGAGACACCATATCGCTCAAGGTGTTAACGGTAGCACTCGAAAGAATATTCCGACGATTGATTTGGAAAATCAGAGACTTGGAGATAGATGACGAATATCTCAGTTATCTTCGCTTCGCCGACGACATACTCATGTACGCTAATACACCACATGGACAACAACAAATGCTACGGAATTAGCTAATGAAAATGAAAATCAGGGTGTGAATATGAACAAGTCGAAAACAAAGGTGACGATGGAAAACCGGATGGAGATTGGAGAGCATTCACAAGGGTATCTTTGGAATGTGCTTGAAGAAACAAGTCTACAGCTCATGCCTATTTCCAGCAGTGACATAAAGCGCGGAAACATGGGCACTCACCAGCCAAGCAAAGAACAAGCTAGCAGTAACACAAACAAAGATGGAAAGGGGTATGTTAAACATCATATAAACAGAAATCAGGGTAAGAGACAATCAGAGACACAAAGAGATAACCGATGGACACTGCGTGTCACCACCTGGAAACCATACGAAAGGAAAATACCTAGAGGAAGACCGTCGAGACGGTGGAGTGACGAACTAGACGACTACTGGAAGAGGATAGCGCAAGATAGACAGATGTGGAAGCAGCATGCTGAGGCCTTTGCTTAACCACGGGACACTATGGCTGCAAAATGATGACGCAGATGAAGATGATGATGTGTTTGTGTTTGAGCTTGTGCGTAGGCGTGAACGTAATCATGTGCACGTGCAAACGCAAGCTCGTGGCGTGCGCGCATATGTGCATGTTTGTGTGTGTGTGTGTGTGTGTGTGTGTGTGTGTGTGTGTGTGTTGTTGTGTGTGTGTGTGTGTGTGTGTGTGTGTGTGTGTGTGTGTGTGTGTGTGTGTGTGTGTGTTTGTGTGTGTGTGTGTGTGTATGTGTGTGTGTGTGTGTGTGTGTGTGGTGTGTGTGTGTTTGTGCTTGTGTGTTTGTGTTTGTGTTTATAAATGCGAGCCTGTTTCCGTGCGTAGTTGCGTATATAGTATAGAATGATGTATGTGTCTGGCCAAGTGTTGGATAGAGACGAGTCCACGGCCCACCTAGCGCTACTGTAATGTGGTGTGAACAGCGCAGACACATGCATATAGTGGATTCGGTGCTACCAGGTCATGACTGCAGAATCTGTAATAAAACCAGCGTAGGTTTCATTCTAAATTACCACTGGAATGTCACACATTCTTTCTTGCAAAATGTAAACAAATGAGCAATGTACGTAGTACGTAGTGCTGACATCTGGTCTGCGCACACATTCGCCACGAAGAATTACTCTATATTTCAGAGAATACAATTAGCATAGATCACTAGTTCACATACGACACATGTCTACACATACATCAATGGTGCACGGACCTCCTGTCTACACATACATCAGTGGTGCACAGACGTTCTGTCTATACAGACATTAGTGGTGTACGGACCTCCTGTCTACACATGCATCAATGGTGCACGGACCTCCTGTCTAAACAGACGTCAGTGGTACACAGACCTCCTGTCTACACAGACGTCAGTGGTACACAGACCTCCTGTCTACACAGTCTTCAGTGGTACACAGACCACCTGTCTACACAGACGTCAGTGGTACACAGACTTCCTGTCTACACAGTCTTCAGTGGTACACAGACCTCCTGTCTAAACAGACGTCAGTGGTACACAGACCTCCTGTCTACACAGACGTCAGTGGTACACAGACCACCTGTCTACACAGTCTTCAGTGGTACACAGACTACCTGTCTACACAGACGTCAGTGGTACACAGACCTCCTGTCTACACAGTCTTGAGTGGTACACAGACCACCTGTCTACACAGACGTCAGTGGTACACAGACCTTCTGTCTACACAGTCTTGAGTGGTACACAGACCACCTGTCTACACAGACGTCAGTGGTACACATACCTCCTGTTTACACAGTCTTGAGTGGTACACAGACCACCTGTTTACACAGTCTTGAGTGGTACACAGACCTCCTGTTTACACAGTCTTGAGTGGTACACAGACCACCTGTCTACACAGACGTCAGTGGTACACAGACCTTCTGTCTACACAGTCTTGAGTGGTACACAGACCACCTGTCTACCTACACAGACGTCAGTGGTACACAGACCTCCTGTTTACACAGACGTATGTATGGCTCCTCTGTGCGACCACTCGTTAACGGCATTTTCTATAAGTTCGGAAATTGTATTAGTAACGAATCGTACCTGGGAGGTTGCGAACTTTGCATTAGTTTCACCAGACTTTAGCAGAACTAATACGCACGCTACCGTTAGAACACAAATATATCCGTTATTATCGATCCACACACACATATATAGAGGTTGTATATATATATATATATATATATATATATATATATATATATATATATATATATATATATATATATATATATATATAGTATTCTAATAGTATTCTAGGTCTCTCTGCACCACTAGGCCACATATAATGAGCGTTAAGCAGCGGTGGCCTGGTGGTGCACTGAGATACCTGAAGTAGAGATACAAACTGTAGCAAAAAACGTCGATCCAGCAAGAATGTTTACCCTCAAGAAACAGCATGTATCTTGGCATGTTAGTAGGAGGTGGGTGGAGGAAGTGAAGGCAACTATCTACCGTAGAGACAGTCACAGCTGTTTCGACCAGATAAGGCGGCCTACACCTACGGCCGCTCTGGCGCCCGTGGCACGTCCAATTGCCCACGTCCAATTCCGTCGAGGTTTAAGCGTCGATTGTACTTTCTACATTTATCCGCGCTCATTCACGGCGGGATGTCTTCCCGTATTGTCAAATGTGTGCGTCAATCTCGTGTTTGTGTCCTGACGGTTAGCATTTATTGACATTTAGACTACGAGATAGGTGTCTTAATCCGCTTATCTACTGCCAGACAAAATACCTAGTCGGTCGCATCTTCTATTGCTATGTGACATGAGTGCAGCGGTAAACCTCAAGACGTATCACATGACGTGTCACCTGCATGTCACCTGTATGTCACCTGTATGTCACCTGTATGTCACCTGTATGTCACCTGTATGTCACCTGTATGTCACCTGTATGTACGAGTGTCTTCATGTCATAATATACAACAAAACGTTAGGTAAAATATCGCTAAGTCGCCGACTGCGTTCCAGCTAGCTTCATTAAATGACACTGCTTTGCAGATTCCTGAGGCTTGACGAGGCGTTTTATTTACAATATTAACGTCTGTGTTTCTCTCTTGCATGTGTCATGCAAAGTTTAACTCCATGTTAAATTGTGTGTTCCCTGGAAATATTTTCTGACGCATACAAAGAAACACGACGCGACGCGACGCGACGCGACGCGACGCGACGCGACGCGACGCGACGCGACGCGACGCGACGCGACGCGACGCGACGCGACGCGACCCGACGCGACGCGAGGCGACGCGACACGACACGACACGACACGACACGACACGACACGACACGACACGACACGACACGACACGACACGACACGACACGACACGACACGACACGACACGAACACGACACGACACGACACGACACGACACGACACGACACGACACGACACGACACGACACGACACGACACGACACGACACGACACGACACGACACGACACGACACGACACGACACGACACGACACGACACGACATGACATGACGCGATGAGACTCGTCGAGACACGACACGACATGACGCGATGAGACTCGACGAGACACGACACGACACGACGCGATGAGACTCAACGAGACACGACACGACACGACGACACGACGCGATGAGACTCGACGAGACACGACACGGGTCAAGAGGTGAGACGTGTTCCCGTCCAGTCCGGTCTGTTCAATTCGACTCACGATTCAAGAGGTAATCCCAAACTTCCGATGCATGCTCTCTCTGTGTAGATTGTGGTAGCAGAACTGATCGCTTTGTTTCCGACGTCTAAACGTCTGTCTGACTTTACCAGACAACCTGTGGTATCACATAGTTCAACTCTTGTTTTATTGCAAGCGGTGTCTCTTTATACCAGTTTATGATGCCCTACAGATCCAGCACTTTTACTCGCCATATGCCAAATACGTTTAACGTCGAAGCGCTGTCGTGATTTGTTATTTCCAATGGCGTTCTTAAACGTAATGTTCGCTATATATGGAAACCAATTAATACGACTTACTGTTTTTACTAATGTTGCAACGACGCGTGAAAAACAACTTTGGAGTCGAGAAAACAATGAACCTCGACATTTGCGGCAAATGGTAGACAAATGGTAAGGGCCAGGAGAACCGTGTGATTGAGTCACATACAACTGGTAAGAGCCGGGAGAGCCTTGTGATTGATTTACATTTAAATGGTAAGAACCTGGAGAGCCTCGTGATTGAGTCACATACAAATGGTAAGAGCCTGGAGAGCCTCGTGATTAATTTACATTCAAATGGTAAGAGCCGGGAGAGCCTTGTGATTGAATCACATACAAATGGTAAGAGCCTGGAGAGCCTTGTGATTGATTTACAATCAAATGTAAGAGCCGGGAGAGCCTTGTGATTGATTTACAATCAAATGGTAAGAGCCTGGAGAGCCTTGTGATTGAGTCACATACAAATGGTAAGAGCCTGGAGAGCCTTGTGATTGAGTCACATACAAATGGTAAGAGCCTGGAGAGCCTTGTGATTGATTTACAATCAAATGGTAAGAGCCGGGAGAGCCTTGTGATTGAGTCACATACAAATGGTAAGAGCCTGGAGAGCCTTGTGATTGATTTATAATCAAATGGTAAGAGCCGGGAGAGCCTTGTGATTGAGTCACATACAAATGGTAAGAGCCTGGAGAGCCTTGTGATTGATTTACAATCAAATGGTAAGAGCCGGGAGAGCCTTGTGATTGAGTCACATACAAATGGTAAGAGCCTGGAGAGCCTTGTGATTGAGCCACAGACATAAGTTGTGTCGGAAGCTCTGGAGGCTGCAGAGTTCAGATCGCCTGGTGACATCATATACGTTTACTCACAGAGAGACATGTCTGTCCTTATCAAATTACCTTTGGGAAAGAGAACCTGTCTCCTAGCCGGCGGGTGGTTACGCAACATTATAAATACTTAAATGAAAACAAAGGCTTTTTGTGATAGCATGCACCATGCAGATAATGAAAATTAACCATATTCTACTTAAGAGATTATGCAACGATCAGTTACATCAACTAGGGCTAGTCTGTTTATATATAAGTGAACTGGGGCAAAGACGCCAGCTGTGTCCATACACTGTTGGCCAAGCACGTGCGACTAACCACTAATTATTGTCTCGTATTCCTAATCTGTTCGTACCACGAAACCGGTGAGACCAGTAGAAAATACACATAACACAACAATGCAGTCATTAGCCTGCTGGTATATTTTTTAATATTCCAACACCAGATTGATCCATGGAAAAATAAGTTAACATTTGCATGTCTCGTAAAGTACGACTGTTGTATGAGGCGCTGTACCAGTTAAACAAAATCACGCAATCGTTGTTTGCAATTTGATGGATTAAGACGAAACTCGGTGAAATGGAGCACTGCTGTGTGTCGGGTCTTGGGGTAATGTACGATGGTCCGTAGAGAACAGGATAATTGACCGCAACATGGCAGAGATGGAAATGAAATGATTTCATATCTGTCCTACACGAACAGTCGATCTCAACTGATTGGATGTGACAACATTCCAAAATTAAGTCCCGCAGATTTAGAAATAAATATAGGGTTAACTTATCAAAAAGACGATCACATATCTCGGTCACAACACACGTAGTGTCGTATTAGTTATCACATACCTCGGTCACAACACACGTAGTGTCATGTTAGTTATCACATACCTCGGTCACAACACACGTAGTGTTATGTTAGTTATCACATACCTCGGTCACAACACACAGTGTCATGTTATTATTCGGTCACAACACACGTAGTGTCATGTTAGTTATCACATACCTCGATCACAACACACGTAGTGTTATGTTAGTTATCACATACCTCGATCACAACACACGTAGTGTTATGTTAGTTATCACATACCTCGATCACAACACACCTAGTGTTATGTTAGTGATCACATACCTCGATCACAACACACGTAGTGTTATGTTAGTTATCACATACCTCGATCACAACACACCTAGTGTTATGTTAGTGATCACATACCTCGATCACAACACACGTAGTGTTATGTTAGTGATCACATACCTCGATCACAACACACGTAGTGTTATGTTAGTTATCACATACCTCGATCACAACACACCTAGTGTTATGTTAGTTATCACATACCTCGATCACAACACACGTAGTGTCATGTTAGTTATCACATACCTCGGTCACAACACACGTAGTGTTATGTTAGTTATCACATACCTCGATCACAACACACGTAGTGTCATGTTAGTTATCACATACCTCGGTCACAACACACGTAGTGTTATGTTAGTGATCACATACCTCGATCACAACACACGTAGTGTTCATGTTAGTTATCACATACCTCGGTCACAACACACGTAGTGTCATGTTAGTTATCACATACCTCGGTCACAACACACGTAGTGTTATGTTAGTGATCACATATCTCGGTCACAACACACGTAGTGTCATGTTAGTTATCACATACCTCGATCACAACACACGTAGTGTCATGTTAGTTATCACATATCTCGGTCACAACACACGTAGTGTTATGTTAGTTATCACATACCTCGATCACAACACACGTAGTGTCATGTTAGTTATCACATACCTCGGTCACAACACACGTAGTGTCATGTTAGTTATCACATATCTCGGTCACAACACACGTAGTGTTATGTTAGTTATCACATACCTCGATCACAACACACGTAGTGTCATGTTAGTTATCACATACCTCGGTCACAACACACGTAGTGTCATGTTAGTGATCACATACCTCGATCACAACACACCTAGTGTTATGTTAGTGATCACATATCTCGGTCACAACACACGTAGTGTCATGTTAGTTATCACATACCTCGATCACAACACACCTAGTGTTATGTTAGTTATCACATACCGCGGTCACAACACACGTAGTGTCATGTTAGTTATCACATACCTCGGTCACAACACACGTAGTGTCATGTTAGTTATCACATACCTCGGTCACAACACACCTAGTGTTATGTTAGTGATCACATACTTCGGTCACAACACACCTAGTGTTATGTTAGTGATCACATATCTCGGTCACAACACACGTAGTGTTATGTTAGTGATCACATACCTCGATCACAACACACGTAGTGTCATGTTAGTTATCACATACCGCGGTCACAACACACGTAGTGTCATGTTAGTTATCACATACCTCGATCACAACACACGTAGTGTCATGTTAGTGATCACATACCTCGATCACAACACACGTAGTGTCATGTTAGTTATCACATACCTCGGTCACAACACACGTAGTGTCATGTTAGTGATCACATACCTCGATCACAACACACGTAGTGTCATGTTAGTTATCACATACCGCGGTCACAACACACGTAGTGTCATGTTAGTGATCACATACCTCGGTGACAACATACGTACCGTCGTGTTAGCGATCACACATCTCAGGTCACAACACACGTTCGGCGATCACATACACCAAGTCACAACCCACTTTTTGTCCTGTTAGCGACCAGACACTGTTCAGGACACTAGCCACACACCGTTTGTTAGCAACGTACATATTACGACCGTCAAATAGTTTACTATGAGATGTGAGGAGCTGTGATACGCGGTTGAGCTGTGGTCACGCGATAGAGCGGTGGTCACGCGGTAGAGCTGTGGTCACGCGGTAGAGCGGTGGTCACGCGGTAGAGTGGTGGTCACGCGGTAGAGCGGTGGTCACGCGGTAGAGCGGTGGTCACGCGGTAGAGCGGTGGTCACGCGATAGAGCGGTGGTCACGCGGTAGAGTGGTGGTCACGCGGTAGAGCGGTGGTCACGCGGTAGAGCGGTGGTCACGCGGTAGAGTGGTGGTCACGCGGTAGAGCGGTGGTCACGCGGTAGAGCGGTGGTCACGCGGTAGAGTGGTGGTCACGCGGTTTAGCTGTGGTCACGCAGTCACGCGGTTGAGCTGTGGTCACGCGATAGAGCGTACATATTACGACCGTCAAATAGTTTACTATGAGATGTGAGGAGCTGTGATACGCGGTAGAGCGGTGGTCACGCGACAGAGCTGTGGTCACGCGGTAGAGCGGTGGTCACGCGGTTGAGCTGTGGTCACGCGATAGAGCGGTGGTCACGCGGTAGAGCGGTGGTCACGCGGTAGAGTGGTGGTCACGCGGTAGAGCGGTGGTCACGCGGTAGAGCGGTGGTCACGCGGTAGAGTGGTGGTCATGCGGTAGAGCGGTGGTCACGCGGTAGAGTGGTGGTCACGCGGTAGAGTGGTGGTCATGCGGTAGAGCGGTGGTCACGCGGTAGAGCGGTGGTCACGCGGTAGAGTGGTGGTCACGCGGTTTAGCTGTGGTCACGCAGTCACGCGGTTGAGCTGTGGTCACGCGATAGAGCGTACATATTACGACCGTCAAATAGTTTACTATGAGATGTGAGGAGCTGTGATACGCGGTAGAGCGGTGGTCACGCGACAGAGCTGTGGTCACGCGGTAGAGCGGTGGTCACGCGGTTGAGCTGTGGTCACGCGATAGAGCGGTGGTCACGCGGTAGAGCGGTGGTCACGCGACAGAGCTGTGGTCACGCGGTAGAGCGGGGTCACGCGGTTGAGCTGTGGTCACGCGATAGAGCGGTGGTCACGCGGTAGAGCGGTGGTCACGCGGTAGAGCGGTGGTCACGCGGTAGAGCTGTGGTCACGCGGTAGAGCGGTGGTCACGCGGTAGAGCGGTGGTCACGCGGTAGAGCGGTGGTCACGCGGTAGAGCGGTGGTCACGCGGTTGAGCTGTGGTCACGCGATAGAGCGGTGGTCACGCGGTAGAGCGGTGGTCACGCGGTTGAGCTGTGGTCACGCGATAGAGCGTATATATTACGACCGTCAAATAGTTTACTATGAGATGTGAGGAGCTGTGATACGCGGTAGAGCGGTGGTCACGCGACAGAGCTGTGGTCACGCGGTAGAGCGGTGGTCACGCGGTTGAGCTGTGGTCACGCGATAGAGCGGTGGTCACGCGGTAGAGCGGTGGTCACGCGGTAGAGTGGTGGTCACGCGGTAGAGCGGTGGTCACGCGGTAGAGCGGTGGTCACGCGGTAGAGTGGTGGTCATGCGGTAGAGCGGTGGTCACGCGGTAGAGTGGTGGTCACGCGGTAGAGTGGTGGTCATGCGGTAGAGCGGTGGTCACGCGGTAGAGCGGTGGTCACGCGGTAGAGTGGTGGTCACGCGGTTTAGCTGTGGTCACGCAGTCACGCGGTTGAGCTGTGGTCACGCGATAGAGCGTACATATTACGACCGTCAAATAGTTTACTATGAGATGTGAGGAGCTGTGATACGCGGTAGAGCGGTGGTCACGCGACAGAGCTGTGGTCACGCGGTAGAGCGGTGGTCACGCGGTTGAGCTGTGGTCACGCGATAGAGCGGTGGTCACGCGGTAGAGCGGTGGTCACGCGACAGAGCTGTGGTCACGCGGTAGAGCGGTGGTCACGCGGTTGAGCTGTGGTCACGCGATAGAGCGGTGGTCACGCGGTAGAGCGGTGGTCACGCGGTAGAGCGGTGGTCACGCGGTAGAGCTGTGGTCACGCGGTAGAGCGGTGGTCACGCGGTAGAGCGGTGGTCACGCGGTAGAGCGGTGGTCACGCGGTAGAGCGGTGGTCACGCGGTTGAGCTGTGGTCACGCGATAGAGCGGTGGTCACGCGGTAGAGCGGTGGTCACGCGGTAGAGCGGTGGTCACGCGGTAGAGCTGTGGTCACGCGGTAGAGCGGTGGTCACGCGGTAGAGCGGTGGTCACGCGGTAGAGCGGTGGTCACGCGGTAGAGTGGTGGTCACGCGGTAGAGCGGTGGTCACGCGGTAGAGCGGTGGTCACGCGGTAGAGCGGTGGTCACGCGGTAGAGCGGTGGTCACACGGTAGAGGGGTGGTCACGCGGTAGAGCGGTGGTCACGCGGTAGAGCGGTGGTCACGCGGTAGAGTGGTGGTCACGCGGTTTAGCTGTGGTCACGCAGTCACGCGGTTGAGCTGTGGTCACGCGATAGAGCGTACATATTACGACCGTCAAATAGTTTACTATGAGATGTGAGGAGCTGTGATACGCGGTAGAGCGGTGGTCACGCGACAGAGCTGTGGTCACGCGGTAGAGCGGTGGTCACGCGGTTGAGCTGTGGTCACGCGATAGAGCGGTGGTCACGCGGTAGAGCGGTGGTCACGCGACAGAGCTGTGGTCACGCGGTAGAGCGGTGGTCACGCGGTTGAGCTGTGGTCACGCGATAGAGCGGTGGTCACGCGGTAGAGCGGTGGTCACGCGGTAGAGCGGTGGTCACGCGGTAGAGCTGTGGTCACGCGGTAGAGCGGTGGTCACGCGGTTGAGCTGTGGTCACGCGATAGAGCGGTGGTCACGCGGTAGAGCGGTGGTCACGCGGTAGAGCGGTGGTCACGCGGTAGAGCTGTGGTCACGCGGTAGAGCGGTGGTCACGCGGTAGAGCGGTGGTCACGCGGTAGAGCGGTGGTCACGCGGTAGAGCGGTGGTCACGCGGTAGAGTGGGGGTCACGCGGTAGAGCGGTGGTCACGCGGTAGAGCGGTGGTCACGCGGTAGAGCGGTGGTCACGCGGTAGAGTGGTGGTCACGCGGTAGAGTGGTGGTCACGCGGTAGAGCGGTGGTCACGCGGTAGAGCCCCAGACTATCAATCGATGGGACGATGGTTAAATCCCACGAGACTTAGGCAATGTCGTTCACCTCATATTTCCTGTGTCTTTCGGAAGAGATACTAAAAGCCGGTGGTCCCTTCTATCTGAGGTCTATGCCAGGGAAAGTAAAAGATCCCACACAGGGGGTAAATATGTAACCGGTAGTGGACTCACAAATTCTAGAGAAGAACAACTCCTGCGTTAGCCCAAGTTTGGGCTGTTTGGAGGTAATCACCTAAGACCTAAGACCAAATCACGTCCATACCCATCTAGCCCTGTGTCGCCAATCAAATCTCTATCTATAGATTGTGTCACTTGAATACCGTCTTGTGTCGTTTAATAAAATGAATATTTATTCTAGAGAACGACAACTCTGGAAACCAATAACAAAAATGGTCAGCTATTTGACCGGTGGTCATTAATGGAAGAAGATACCTATAAATGTTGACAGTAGTTACTGAAAATTACGATTTAACAATTCGCCGATAGTAACAATACTGCCACATGTGCTTTGCAAAGTTTGATTGAGAAACAAAGTTGCCGTTTAAAAGAGTTCGCTGCACCCACTAGTTTTAGTACCTGTTTTATATCATTAACTGGATAGAATATGTTCGTATATTCAGCGAACTAGATCAGTCTTACCAGCTGAGAAACATAACATTGCTCATGTGAGTGACACATAAAAAACTCTTATTACACTTGTGTCTGATCTGTAGTCGTCACTAATTACACTTGTGTCTGATCTGTAGTCGTCACTAATTACACTTGTGTCTGATATGTAGTCGTCACTAATTACACTTGTGTCTGATCTGTAGTCGTCACTAATTACACTTGTGTCTGATCTGTAGTCGTCTCATATTACACTTGTGTCTGATCTGTTGTCGTCACTTATTACACCTGTGTCTGATCTGCAGTCGTCACTTATTACACTTGTGTCTGATCTGTAGTCGTCTCTTATTACACTTGTGTCTGATCTGTAGTCGTCTATTATTACACTTGTGTCTGGTCTGTAGTCGTCTATTATTACACTTGTGTCTGATCTGTAATCGTCTCATATTACACCTGTGTCTGATCTGTTGTCGTCACTTATTACACCTGTGTCTGATCTGTAGTCGTCCATTATTACACTTGTGTCTGATCTGTAGTCGTCTATTATTACACTTGTGTCTGAACTGTAGTCGTCTCTTATTACACTTGCGTCTGGTCTGTAGTCGTCTATTATTACACTTGTGTCTGATCTGTAGTCGTCTATTATTACACTTGTGTCTGGTCTGTAGTCGTCTATTATTACACTTGTGTCTGATCTGTAATCGTCTCATATTACACTTGTGTCTGATCTGTTGTCGTCACTTATTACACCTGTGTCTGATCTGTAGTCGTCTATTATTACACTTGTGTCTGATCTGTAGTCGTCACTTATTACACTTGTGTCTGATCTGTAGTCGTCTCTTATTACACTTGTGTCTGGTCTGTAGTCGTCTAGTATTACACTTGTGTCTGATCTGTAGTCGTCAATTATTACACTTGTGTCTGATCTGTAGTCGTCACTTATTACACTTGTGTCTGGTCTGTAGTCGTCTATTATTACACTTGTGTCTGGTCTGTAGTCGTCTCTTATTACACTTGTGTCTGGTCTGTAGTCGTCTATTATTACACTTGTGTCTGATCTGTAGTCGTCAATTATTACACTTGTGTCTGATCTGTAGTCGTCTCTTATTACACTTGTGTCTGATCTATAGTCGTCACTTATTACACTTGTGTCTGATCTGTAGTCGTCTCTTATTACACTTGTGTCTGGTCTGTAGTCGTCTATTATTACACTTGTGTCTGATCTGTAGTCGTCACTTATTACACTTGTGTCTGATCTGTAGTCGTCTCTTATTACACTTGTGCCGAATAATATAGTCGTCACTTATTACACTTGTGTCTGATCTGTAGTCGTCTCTTATTACACTTGTGTCTGGTCTGTAGTCGTCTATTATTACACTTGTGTCTGATCTGTAGTCGTCACTTATTACACTTGTGTCTGATCTGTAGTCGTCACTTATTACACTTGTGTCTGATATGTAGTCGTCTATTATTACACTTGTGTCTGATCTGTAGTCGTCACTTTCCACACGTATTTCAATCAACACGATAATCATAATTCAACGAATATGCGATCAAATAGCAAAACCTGTTGCCATAGATAAAAGTAAATGACGCGTATTCAACGATACCATTCTTTGTTCTTATTTTAAGCACAATGTCAGGAAAGAAAAGCCGGACCCATTAAACGGCGACTACTTCTCGAGGCTCTGTCACTCTCGATCTGTTCACACGTCATCAATGCACAGTATTGCACTCATTATTGTACTTCCTATTTCCAAGAACAGGTAGTGGTCTATTTCGTTAGACAGGGGCACGCATGCACGCATACACACGCATGCATACACGTGCACACAGGAACGTCACACAATCACATACATACATTCGCACACATACACAGTTACACAACACACACAACACAGACACAACGCACAACACACACAACACACACCCAACACATACAACACACACAACACACACAACACACACAACACACACAACACACACAACACACACACAACAAAAACACAACAAAAACACACAAACGCACAAACACACAAATATACAAACCACACACACGCACATACATGCACACATACACGCACATGCACCCGCGCCCGCACACGCACGCACACACGCACACGCACGCATGCACGCGCGCGCAAACGCACACGCACACGCACACCACACGCACACGCACACGCACACTCACACGCACCACGCACCCGCACACGCACCGCACACGCACACGCACACGCACCACGCACACGCACACGCACACGCACACGCACACGCACACGCACACGCACACGCACACGCACACCAGCACACGCACACGCACACCCGCACACGCACACGCACACGCACACGCACACGCACACGCACACGCACACGCACACGCACACGCACACGCACACGCACACGCACACGCACACGCACACGCACACGCACACGCACACGCACACGCACACGCACACACGCACACGCACACGCACACGCACACGCACACGCACACGCACACGCACACGCACACGCACACGCACACGCACACGCACACGCACACGCACACGCACACGCACACGCACACGCACACGCACACGCACACGCACACGCACACGCACACACACACGCACACGCACACGACCACACGCACACGAACTCACACGCACACGAACTCACACGCACACGAACTCACATGCACGCACGCACGCACGCACGCTCACACACACATACATACATTCGCACACACACACACACACACACACACACACACACACACACACACACACACACACACACACACACACACACACACACACACACACACACACACACACACACAACAACACACACACACACACACACACACACACACACACACACACACACACACACACACACACACACACACACACACACACACACACACACACACACACACACACACTTTTGTGTCGCTGCTTTAAGCGCCTCGTCGCCACAGCGCCATCTTGCGAGGTCTGACGAAGTTACGCCATGACGTCAGTCGCTAGACGCCAGCAGGCAGCAGCAACCAGTGACCAGCGAGCAGCGAGCAGGTCCGGCAGGTGTATGCAACATTACTCGCAGACACGGCTAGTGTGTGTGTTGTCTCAATACGTACTCCTGTTAGTACGTCCACGCACGGCGCTGTCTGTACGACATGGAGGTGGATTGCATACATAGCGATGTGAATAGGTGACAGCCATTTACGGATTTGCATTTGTCAACCGGTAAGATAAAGATTTTTGTAATATTGTATGTTTAGGAGTAACCACACATTTGACTGTGTCGGTGCTTTGTCGATATATGGATTGGCACATGTGTTTTAGCCTCATGCGAACTCGATGTCACACCTGTGTGTTCTCATAGTGTTGTTAGTTCCGCAAAACAGCTTATATCTGTACAACTATAGACAGACAAAGCGTCAGGCCACCTAATTATTAGGAGTAAACACAATAATGTATTAGCCATTAACGTCAAACTGTTGCTACCAGTGACTTATTAAATATCTTGTACATAACGAGACAACAAATCTAAACCAAATGTTAGAAGGCAATTGCTTGAGTATTCCCAAAGTTGGGTGTTTGTAGCAGTGGACGCCGCCAGCATGTGGCGGCTGCACGGACAGCGATATACGGCAGCTACGTGGTGTATGATACAGGAGGTTCGAGTGCCAGGTACAGTTACGTGTGTTAGCTACAGTGGTAGATTACAGGTGGGTTTATAGTGACTCCTTGGCAAACATGCACATGTGTTTTGGAATAAAGCAATTAATTGGAGCATACATTACGGAAATGTTTGATTTTTGAGTGCTGAAGGTTGTGAAGCCCTGCACGACGTCGGCCCCAACTACCGTTGTGTTTTCGTTTGGCACACATGGAACGGCAACAAGGTAACGCTCTCTACTTCCAACACTGTCGCCTCACGTCCCATCTATTCCAATTGTCCTGTTGCGAGCAACGGTGTCAGATTTCGGCTGCACAAGTAATGGTGGACATTACAAGATAGGGAGAGATTGTCTGCTGTGTGCTTTCCACAGCAACCAGCCCCCGGATAAGATAATAACAAGAGAAGTGTGAGCTTATCGCCGGTGTCATCGCCTGTGGTTCATGCTGTCCTATCTTCAATCTCGTCTACATGCTAACGTTTTCCAATCAATTACCTTTCTCGATGAGAACGAACATGTCTGGAACCAGTTCAGCTGTCCGCCTGCATTGCTTCTTCAGTTTGTGCGCCTTACTTCAAGCAGTAATAAGTATTGTATTTACAGTAGACAGCGCTTTGCAGAGAATGTATAGATGGCGTTATTGCGTACAATATTATTACGTCGAGTCGCGAGTTAAAAACAGTGAGCAATTAATTATTCTACTGATCCGTTGTTATTGTAACTCCTCTAAAACCAATTGCAGTAGTATGTTATATTTGGGATATCATTACTGTAACGTCATGTTTTACGAAACAATAACTGTTATTACTACATATAATATATAGTATATAATAGCCAATATTGGCTGCTTACGACGCACCCCATTCAGATTAATATGTATCAGATGCTGTGGTCCATTACAGGCCGTTCTGTTTACTACATGATGTAGACCTATTGCTTGAGCTTATGGACACGTCATAACATTCTCAACGGTAGGCGGAACACATAAATTATTTAGCTTGACCTCGGGGTAAAAGGCCTCTGGGGGCCTCGCCTTCGTTTGACCTCATGCGACATCGCGTGTGGTGAGGGGAAGGCGGAACAAGTCGACACTGATTGGCTGTGGCACTGGCGCCGAATTTGGGGAAGCACGCACATGTAGCACACACCATAATAGCGGCAGAGAACTCGGTCACACTTCCTGGTGCTCACCCGGGTACAACGACTAGAATACAACGTTTCCGAATAAGTAAAATTAAAGGTAAAGGCGGCTTCTTATGTAGCGCAGTATCCAGACCCCGGGACTGATCAAAGTGCTTTACACTTTATTCCCTGGCAGCCCCGTTCACTCGAACACAATCGTGGCGTCTTTGGGAAACATTCAGCCAAGCTGCTATTAACTAATTCACAGGCACAACTCAACCACCACTCTGTAGCCAGGGTCTCATCGCTACGGCTGGTCAGTGGCACGGTGGTCAGTGACACGGTGGTCAGTGACACGATGGTCAGTGACACGGTGGTCAGTGGCACGGTGGTCAATGACACGATGGTCAGTGGCGCGGTGGTCAGTGGCCCGGTGGTCAGTGGCCCGGTGGTCAGTGGCACGGTGGTCAGTGGCGCGGTGGTCAGTGGCGCGGTGGTCAGTGGCACGGTGGTCAGTGACACGGTGGTCAGTGGCACGGTGGTCAGTGGCACGGTGGTCAGTGGCACGGTGGTCAGTGGCGCGGTGGTCAGTGACACGGTGGTCAGTGGCACGGTGGTCAGTGGCACGGTGGTCAGTGGCGCGGTGGTCAGTGGCACGGTGGTCAGTGACACGGTGGTCAGTGGCGCGGTGGTCAGTGGCGCGGTGGTCAGTGGCACGGTGGTCAGTGGCGCGGTGGTCAGTGGCACGGTGGTCAGTGACACGGTGGTTAGTGACACGGTGGTCAGTGGCGCGGTGGTCAGTGGCACGGTGGTCAATGACACGGTGGTTAGTGGCACGGTGGTCAGTGGCACGGTGGTCAATGACACGGTGGTTAGTGGCACGGTGGTCAGTGGCACGGTGGTCAGTGACACGGTGGTTAGTGGCACGGTGGTCAGTGGCGCGGTGTTCAGTGGCACGGTGGTCAGTGGCGCGGTGGTCATGTAGCAGTGAGAGAGCCACTCTCACATATGACGTCATGGTTGAGCTACCTGCAGGCAACGTCCTCGTTGAATTGTTCACTTCACGTTGTTTGGAACTATGGGATGCGACGTAACTGCATGTGCTTTCTATCTTAGCTATATTCCAACTAACCTAACAGATCTCACACACATGGTAAACGTGTAGCCTATCATGATCGGACTAAGATTTTAACAAGAGATTTTAACAAGATTGCCACCTAGAGATTCAACTCTAGATGGCAGGTGGACTAGGAAGCCATTTGGCTTATCGAGAGTCCAACCTATCTAAGTATACCCCGCCCGTCTTAGGTATATGTCGATTTTATTTTAAAATATATTAACACTACTAGCACCTACACAATCAGCTGATAATCTGTTCCATTCGTTTACTGTTCTTTGTGAAAATGATTTTTTTCTAATATCTAGTCTACACTGCTTCTTTGCTAATGTAACTCCATGTCCTCTAGTCTTTCTCTCTTCCTTGACTGTGAAAAAAATATTTCTGTCAATATTTTCATATCCATTCAATATTTTAAACAGTGTTGTTCTAGTGTTGTTAAACCACATTCTTTTAGACGCATTTCATAACTAATATTCCTGAGTTTTGGTATCATTTTGGTTGCTCTCCTTTGTACTCTTTCTAGCATATCAATATCCTTCTTACGATATGGCCTCAACGCTTGTATACAATATTCTAAGTGAGGCCTAACTATTGTTTTATACAGCGGTATTATTAGTTCTTTTTCTTTGTACACTATATTTCGCCTAATTAATCCTAGAATTTGGTTTCCCTTCGCTGCTGCAATTCCACACTGCTCTGATACCTTCATGTCAGCACTAATAGTTAACCCTAAGTCCTTTTCCCTTAAGGTAGTATTTAGTACAGTACCACCCATTGTATATTGTGCATCTTCATTCCCATGTCCTGTGTGGAGGCACTTAGACTTTCCAAAATTAAACAGCATTTGCCACTTCTCAGACCATTCTATCAACTTATTAAGATCATCTTGTAAATGCTATCTATCTGCATCACTTTTAATTTTCCTAAACACTTTTGTGTTGTCCGCAAACTTCAACACCTTGCTTGTTATGTCATCATCCAAATCATTGATATATATATATATATATATATATATATATATATATATATATATATATATATATATATATATATATATATATATATATTAAGAATAAAATAGGTCCCAGTACTGATCCCTGTGGTACTCCACTCAAAACCGATTTCCAGTTTGAAACCTCCCCATCAACTACTACTCTTTGTCTTCTATCAATAAGCCATTTTCTATCCAGTTGATCATACCATTTCCTATGCCATGGGCCTTTAGTTTAAGTAGTAGTCTTTGATGTGGCACTTTGTCAAAGGCTTTTTTAAAATCTAAGTAGATTATATCTACTGGTGATCCCTCATCTACCCACTTTGTGACATCTTCCAAAAAACAGAACATATTTGTTAAGCATGACCTCGCTTTTAAAAACCCATGTTGAGATGGGTTTATCAATTTATTTTTTACAAGAAAATCAACCAGGTGATCTTTAATTAGTCTTTCTAATAGTTTGCAAATCACCGATGTTAAACTCACTGGTCTATAGTTCTCTGACTTGTTTCTCGAACCTTTTTTAAATAACGGTATGATGTTTGCTTCTATCCATTCTAACGGAACTATTCCCTCCTCTAATGACAAATTGAACACTGTTGCAAGCGGTATGCTGATTTGTTCTACAATTTCCAATGGTAATTTGGGAGGAATCCCATCCACTCCAGGTGATTCATTATCCTTCATATCTCTTATTTTCATAGCTACCATTGTTGGGGTAACAATTAGTTGTCCTAAATAGTCAAACTCTCTCCCTTCGAACTTAGTCTCAAGTACTGGTAATATACCAATATCTTCCCTGGTAAACACCGAACTAAAGTACTCATTTAGGTTTTCTGCCATTAAGAATCCCTCTGTTATTACGTTTCCATCACTACCTTCTAGAGGACCGACCTTATCCTGAACTTTCTGTTTACTTCGAACATACGCATACAAACTCTTGCTGTCATGTTTTATATTAAAAGCTATTTTTTGTTCGTAGTATATCCAACCTTGCTGCATGTTGCTCTAGAGCAGGTGCTTCGGTAGCCATTGTCAACCTGACTGTAATCACGACATATATGCCTAGAAGGGTTGTGTTTGCATGTATGTAGAAATGAACTTGAACTAACTTGAATTACAACACAACATGAGGTGAACAATTTGAAGTTGGTATAAAGAAGAAAGACAAATGGAATTCAACAAGAAATTTCACTGAAATGGTACAAGTATTGATTAATTGGAAGAAATAAAATGCACAAAAGACTGAACAAGACGGGTCTCAAACTTTGAAATGACTGATTCATTATTTGACACAGGAAGAAGGCACTCAAGCTAAATGATCTGCTGTAGACAAATATTCATTTTATTAAACGACACAAGACGGTATTCAAGTGACACAATCTATAGATAGAGATTTGATTGGCGACACAGGGCTAGATGGGTATGGACGTGATTTGGTCTTAGGTCTTAGGTGATTACCTCCAAACAGCCCAAACTTGGGCTAACGCAGGAGTTGTTCTTCTCTAGAATTTGTGAGTCCACTACAGGTTACACATTTACCCCCTGTGTGGGATCTTTTACTTCCCCTGGCATAGACACCAGACAGAAAGGACCACCGGCTTTTAGTGTCTCTTCCGAAAGACACAGGCAAATGTGGGGTGAAGAAATTGCCTAAGTTTCGAAACGGCGGTAGGTGGGATTGAACCACCGTCCCCTCGATTGACAGTCCGGCGCTCTACCGCGCGACCACCGCTCCCCACAGGCCTAGATGGGGATGAACGTGATTTAATTGGCGACACAGGGCTAGGTGGGGATGAACGCGATTTAATTACCAGCGCTAGACAAACATTATTCTTGTAATATAGGACAATACAATCTTTAGTTGATAACGATTTGCCTATTACCACATGATTAGACGGGGTTCGCTTTAAATGAGTTGTATACATAAATAGTTATATTTTACACGGGACAGGACGAGAATCAATGAAAATGATCTGCTGGAGAGAAATGTTCATCTTCTAACGTAATGCGTGAAGGCAAAGAAGTCAAATGATGTGATGTAGCCAAATAAATGTTCATTTTGTAATTATCATGTTTTAATCACATATACCAAAACATGTAGACTGCGTTATACTTGGTAAAACGAAACTCGTGGCCACTATAGATAATTAACGTAGATGTTAATACTCCGCCATTATGTCCGGTCACCCCGTCCGGCTGGTTAATTATCATCTTCTAACCTCGAACTTTCACGCACTCCCCACTAAGTACCATCATCATTAATCTTGTAGCACTAATACCCCAACGAGCCTTCGCTGATGAAGATATCAGAGTAACCGTCTTCGTATCGACATTACCGTTGCAGCACTGTCACGTCGGACGTCTGGTGCTTATACAGCCGTTCACGGGCGGGCACAGCACCACAGACGTAGATCACGTCATTTGTAGACATGTATTTGTAGTCACCACATCAAATTCTATATGAAGTTTACCAAAACGATAAGAAATATATACCAAGTCTACAGTAACAACATATGTTGCACTAATTCTGCGACAAATGTTGTTAGTATGTGCTTTCTGTTTATGTAAGGCACACCATCACAAGTGACGGTTTGGCTACTAAGCTCGCACAAATTAGCTTAAACCGCATGTTTTTTTTTTTTAACAAAGCTTACAAGACACATTAAAGGAACGTTTAAAAACAAGACAATTTACATGTGTCCGCCATGTAGCACCAACACATGAGGAAGGCAACAATTTACACGTGTCCGCCATGTAGAACCAACACATGAGGAAGACAACAATTTCCACGTGTCCGCCATGTAGCATCAACACATGAGGAAGACAACAATGTACATGTGTCCGCCATGTAGCACCAACACACGAGGAAGACACCAATGTACATGTGTCCGCCATGTAGCACCAACACACGAGGAAGACAACAATGTACATGTGTCCGCCATGTAGCACCAACACACGAGGAAGACACCAATGTACATATGTCCGCCATGTAGCACCAACACACGAGGAAGACACCAATGTACATGTGTCCGCCATGTAGCACCAACACATGAGGAAGGCAACAATTTACACGTGTCCGCCATGTAGCACCAACACACGAGGAAGGCAAAAATTTACACGTGTCCGCCATGTAGCACCAACACATGAGGGAGGCAACAATTTACACGTGTCCGCCATGTAGCACCAACACATGAGGAAGGCAACAATTTACACGTGTCCGCCATGTAGCACCAACACCCGAGGAAGGCAACAATTTACACGTGTCCGCCATGTAGCATCAACACATGAGGAAGACAACAATGTACATGTGTCCGCCATGTAGCACCAACACACGAGGAAGACACCAATGTACATGTGTCCGCCATGTAGCACCAACACACGAGGAAGACAACAATTTACATGTGTCCGCCATGTAGCACCAACACACGAGGAAGACACCAATGTACATGTGTCCGCCTTGTAGCACCAACACACGAGGAAGACACCAATGTACATGTGTCCGCCATGTAGCACCAACACACAGAAAGGCAACAATTTACACGTGTCCGCCATGTAGCACCAACACACGAGGAAGGCAACAATTTACACGTGTCCGCCATGTAGCACCAACACACGAGGAAGGCAACAATTTACACGTGTCCGCCATGTAGCACCAACACATGAGGAAGGCAACAATTTACACGTGTCCGCTATGTAGAACCAACACACGAGGAAGGCAACAATTTACACGTGTCCGCCATGTAGCACCAACACACGAGGAAGGCAACAATTTACACGTGTCCGCCATGTAGCACCAACACACGAGGAAGGCAACAAGCAACGCGTGTCCGCCATGGCAGAACCAACACGGGGAAGGCAACAATTTACACGTGTCCGCCATGTAAAACCAACACACGAGGAAGGCAACAATTTACACGTGTCCGCCATGTAGCACCAACTCACACGAGAAGGCAACAATTTACACGTGTCACCATGTGCTTATAACTTACGAGAGGCAACAATTTACGTGTCCGCCATAGCACCCAACGCACGGGAAGGCAACAATTTACGTGTCGCCGCTGTAAAACCAATACACGAGAAAACAACAATTTGTGTCCTGTGTAGCACCAACACACGAGAAAGGCAACAATTTACACGTGTCCGCATGTAGCACCAACACACGAGAAAGGCAACAATTTACACGTGTCCGCCATGTAGCACCAACACCCGAGGAAGGCAACAATTTACATGTGTCCGCAATGTAGCACCAACACACGAGGAAGAAAACAATTTACATGTGTCCGCCATGTAGCACCAACACAAGAGGAAGACAACAATTTACATGTGTCCGCCATGTAGAACCAACACATGAGGAAGGCAACAATTTACACGTGTCCGCCATGAAGCACCAACACACGAGGAAGGCAACAATTTACACGTGTCCGCCATGTAGAACCAACACACGAGGAAGACAACAATTTACACGTGTCCGCCATGTAGAACCAATACATGAGGAAGGCAACAATGTACATGTGTCCGCCATGTAGCACCAACTCACGACGAAGGCAACAATTTACACGTGTCCGCCATGTAGCACCAACACACGAGGAAGGCAACAATTTACACGTGTCCGCCATGTAGCACCAACACACGAGGAAGGCAACAATTTAAACGTGTCCGCCATGAAGCACCAACACACGAGGAAGGCAACAATTTACACGTGTCCGCCATGTAGAACCAACACACGAGGAAGACAACAATTTACACGTGTCCGCCATGTAGAACCAATACATGAGGAAGGCAACAATGTACATGTGTCCGCCATGTAGCACCAACTCACGACGAAGGCAACAATTTACACGTGTCCGCCATGTAGCACCAACACACGAGGAAGGCAACAATTTACACGTGTCCGCCATGTAGCACCAACACACGAGGAAGGCAACAATTTAAACGTGTCCGCCAAGTAGCACCAACACATAAGGAAGGCAACAATTTACACGTGTCCGCCATGTAGAACCAACACACGAGGAAGGCAACAATTTACACGTGTCCGCAATGTAGCACCAACACACGAGGAAGGCAACAATTTACACGTGTCCGCCATGTAAAACCAATACACGAGGAAAACAACAATTTACGTGTGTCCGCCATGTAGCACCAACACACGAGGAAGTCAACAATTTACACGTGTCCGCCATGTAGCACCAACACACGAGAAAGGCAACAATTTACACGTGTCCGCCATGTAGCACCAACACACGAGAAAGGCAACAATTTACATGTGTCCGCCATGTAGCACCAACACATGAGGAAGGCAACAATTTACACGTGTCCGCCATGTAGCATCAACACATGAGGAAGACAACAATGTACATGTGTCCGCCATGTAGCACCAACACACGAGGAAGACACCAATGTACATGTGTCCGCCATGTAGCACCAACACACGAGGAAGACAACAATTTACATGTGTCCGCAGTAGCACCAACACACGAGGAAGGCAACAATTTACATGTGTCCCACCAACACACGAGGAAGACACCAATGTACATGTGTCCGCCATGTAGCAACAACACATAGAAGGCAACAATTTACACGTGTCCGCCATGTAGCACCAACACACGAGGAAGGCAACAATTTACACGTGTCCGCCATGTAGCACCAACACACGAGGAAGGCAACAATTTACACGTGTCCGCCATGTAGCACCAACACATGAGGAAGGCAACAATTTACACGTGTCCGCTATGTAGAACCAACACACGAGGAAGGCAACAATTTACACGTGTCCGCCATGTAGCACCAACACACGAGGAAGGCAACAATTTACACGTGTCCGCCTTGTAGCACCAACACACGAGGAAGGCAACAATTTACACGTGTCCGCCATGTAGAACCAACACACGAGGAAGGCAACAATTTACACGTGTCCGCCATGTAGCACCAACACACGAGGAAGGCAACAATTTACACGTGTCCGCCATGTAGCACCAACACACGAGGAAGGCAACAATTTACACGTGTCCGCCATGTAGCACCAACACACGAGGAAGGCAACAATTTACACGTGTCCGCCATGTAGCACCAACACACGAGGAAGGCAACAATTTACACGTGTCCGCCATGTAAAACCAATACACGAGGAAAACAACAATTTACATGTGTCCGCAATGTAGCACCAACACACGAGAAAGGCAACAATTTACACGTGTCCGCCATGTAGCACCAACACACGAGAAAGGCAACAATTTACACGTGTCCGCCATGTAGCACCAACACCCGAGGAAGGCAACAATTTACATGTGTCCGCAATGTAGCACCAACACACGAGGAAGAAAACAATTTACATGTGTCCGCCATGTAGCACCAACACAAGAGGAAGACAACAATTTACATGTGTCCGCCATGTAGTACCAACACATGAGGAAGGTAACAATTTACACGTGTCCGCCATGAAGCACCAACACACGAGGAAGGCAACAATTTACACGTGTCCGCCATGTAGAACCAACACACGAGGAAGACAACAATTTACACGTGTCCGCCATGTAGAACCAATACATGAGGAAGGCAACAATGTACATGTGTCCGCCATGTAGCACCAACTCACGACGAAGGCAACAATTTACACGTGTCCGCCATGTAGCACCAACACACGAGGAAGGCAACAATTTACACGTGTCCGCCATGTAGCACCAACACACGAGGAAGGCAACAATTTAAACGTGTCCGCCATGAAGCACCAACACACGAGGAAGGCAACAATTTACACGTGTCCGCCATGTAGAACCAACACACGAGGAAGACAACAATTTACACGTGTCCGCCATGTAGAACCAATACATGAGGAAGGCAACAATGTACATGTGTCCGCCATGTAGCACCAACTCACGACGAGGCAACAATTTACACGTGTCCGCCATGTAGCACCAACACATGAGGAAGGCAACAATTTACACGTGTCCGCCATGTAGCACCAACACCCGAGGAAGGCAACATAAACGTGTCCGCCAAGTAGCACCAACACATAAGGAAGGCAACAATTTACACGTGTCCGCCATGTAGAACCAACACACGAGGAAGGCAACAATTTACACGTGTCCGCAATGTAGCACCAACACACGAGGAAGGCAACAATTTACACGTGTCCGCCATGTAAAACCAATACACGAGGAAAACAACAATTTACGTGTGTCCGCCATGTAGCACCAACACACGAGGAAGTCAACAATTTACACGTGTCCGCAATGTAGCACCAACACACGAGAAAGGCAACAATTTACACGTGTCCGCCATGTAGCACCAACACACGAGAAAGGCAACAATTTACATGTGTCCGCCATGTAGCACCAACACATGAGGAAGGCAACAATTTACACGTGTCCGCCATGTAGAACCAACACATGAGGAAGACAACAATTTCCACGTGTCCGCCATGTAGCATCAACACATGAGGAAGACAACAATGTACATGTGTCCGCCATGTAGCACCAACACACGAGGAAGACACCAATGTACACGTGTTCCGCCATGTAGCACCAACACACGAGAAAGGCAACAATTTACATGTGTCCGCCATGTAGCACCAACACATGAGGAAGGCAACAATTTACACGTGTCCGCCATGTAGCACCAACACACGAGGAAGGCAACAATGTACATGTGTCCGCCATGTAGCACCAACACATGAGGAAGGCAACAATTTACACGTGTCCGCCATGTAGCACCAACACACGAGGAAGGCAACAATTTACACGTGTCCGCCATGTAGCACCAACACATGAGGAAGGCAACAATTTACATGTGTCCGTCATATAGCACCAATACATGAGGAAGGCAACAATTTACACGTGTCCGCCATGTAGCACCAACACATGAGGAAGGCAACAATTTACACGTGTCCGCCATGTAGCATCAACACATGAGGAAGACAACAATGTACATGTGTCCGCCATGTAGCACCAACACACGAGGAAGACACCAATGTACACGTGTCCGCCATGTAGCTCCAACACACGAGGAAGGCAACAATTTACACGTGTCCGCCATGTAGCACCAACACACGGGCAACAATTTACACGTGTCCGCTATGTAGAACCAACACACGAGGAAGGCAACAATTTACACGTGTCCGCCATGTAGCACCAACACACGAGGAAGGCAACAATTTACACGTGTCCGCCTTGTAGCACCAACACACGAGGAAGGCAACAATTTACACGTGTCCGCCATGTAGCACCAACACACGAGGAAGGCAACAATTTACACGTGTCCGCCATGTAGCACCAACACACGAGGAAGGCAACAATTTACACGTGTCCGCCATGTAGAACCAACACACGAGGAAGACAACAATTTACACGTGTCCGCCATGTAGAACCAATACATGAGGAAGGCAACAATGTACATGTGTCCGCCATGTAGCACCAACTCACGACGAAGGCAACAATTTACACGTGTCCGCCATGTAGCACCAACACACGAGGAAGGCAACAATTTACACGTGTCCGCCATATAGCACCAACACATGAGGGCAACAATTTAAACGTGTCCGCCATGAAGCACCAACACACGAGAAGGCAACAATTTACACGTGTCCGCCATGTAGAACCAACACACGAGGAAGACAACAATTTACACGTGTCCGCCATGTAGAACCAATACATGAGGAAGGCAACAATGTACATGTGTCCGCCATGTAGCACCAACTCACGACGAAGGCAACAATTTACACGTGTCCGCCATGAAGCACCAACACACGAGGAAGGCAACAATTTACACGTGTCCGCCATGTAGCACCAACACACGAGGAAGGCAACAATTTAAACGTGTCCGCCAAGTGGCACCAACACATAAGGAAGGCAACAATTTACACGTGTCCGCAATGTAGCACCAACACACGAGGAAGGCAACAATTTACACGTGTCCGCCATGTAAAACCAATACACGAGGAAAACAACAATTTACATGTGTCCGCAATGTAGCACCAACACACGAAGTCAACAATTTACACGTGTCCGCAATGTAGCACCAACACACGAGAAAGGCAACAATTTACACGTGTCCGCCATGTAGCACCAACACACGAGAAAGGCAACAATTTACACGTGTCCGCCATGTAGCACCAACACCCGAGGAAGGCAACAATTTACACGTGTCCGCAATGTAGCACCAACACACGAGGAAGGCAACAATTTACACGTGTCCGCCATGTAAAACCAATACACGAGGAAAACAACAATTTACGTGTGTCCGCCATGTAGCACCAACACACGAGGAAGTCAACAATTTACACGTGTCCGCAATGTAGCACCAACACACGAGAAAGGCAACAATTTACATGTCCGCCATGTAGCACCAACACATGAGGAAGGCAACAATTTACACGTGTCCGCCATGTAGCATCAACACATGAGGAAGACAACAATGTACATGTGTCCGCCATGTAGCACCAACACACGAGGAAGACACCAATGTACATGTGTCCGCCATGTAGCACCAACACACGAGGAAGACAACAATTTACATGTGTCCGCCATGTAGCACCAACACACGAGGAAGACACCAATGTACATGTGTCCGCCTTGTAGCACCAACACACGAGGAAGACACCAATGTACATGTGTCCGCCATGTAGCAACAACACATGAGAAAGGCAACAATTTACACGTGTCCGCCATGTAGCACCAACACACGAGGAAGGCAACAATTTACACGTGTCCGCCATGTAGCTCCAACACACGAGGAAGGCAACAATTTACACGTGTCCGCCATGTAGCACCAACACATGAGGAAGGCAACAATTTACACGTGTCCGCTATGTAGAACCAACACACGAGGAAGGCAACAATTTACACGTGTCCGCCATGTAGCACCAACACACGAGGAAGGCAACAATTTACACGTGTCCGCCTTGTAGCACCAACACACGAGGAAGGCAACAATTTACACGTGTCCGCCATGTAGCACCAACACACGAGGAAGGCAACAATTTACACGTGTCCGCCATGTAGCACCAACACACGAGGAAGGCAACAATTTACACGTGTCCGCCATGTAGCACCAACACACGAGGAAGGCAACAATTTACACGTGTCCGCCATGTAGCACCAACACACGAGGAAGGCAACAATTTACACGTGTCCGCCATGTAGCACCAACACACGAGGAAGGCAACAATTTACACGTGTCCGCCATGTAAAACCAATACACGAGGAAAACAACAATTTACATGTGTCCGCAATGTAGCACCAACACACGAGAAAGGCAACAATTTACACGTGTCCGCCATGTAGCACCAACACACGAGGAAGGCAACAATTTACACGTGTCCGCCATGTAGCACCAACACAGGAGGGCAACAATTTACATGTGTCCGCAATGTAGCACCAACACACGAGGAAGAAAACAATTTACATGTGTCCGCCATGTAGCACCAACACAAGAGGAAGACAACAATTTACATGTGTCCGCCATGTAGTACCAACACATGAGGAAGGCAACAATTTACACGTGTCCGCCATGAAGCACCAACACACGAGGAAGGCAACAATTTACACGTGTCCGCCATGTAGAACCAACACACGAGGAAGACAACAATTTACACGTGTCCGCCATGTAGAACCAATACATGAGGAAGGCAACAATGTACATGTGTCCGCCATGTAGCACCAACTCACGACGAAGGCAACAATTTACACGTGTCCGCCATGTAGCACCAACACACGAGGAAGGCAACAATTTACACGTGTCCGCCATGTAGCACCAACACACGAGGAAGGCAACAATTTAAACGTGTCCGCCATGAAGCACCAACACACGAGGAAGGCAACAATTTACACGTGTCCGCCATGTAGAACCAACACACGAGGAAGACAACAATTTACACGTGTCCGCCATGTAGAACCAATACATGAGGAAGGCAACAATGTACATGTGTCCGCCATGTAGCACCAACTCACGACGAAGGCAACAATTTACACGTGTCCGCCATGTAGCACCAACACATGAGGAAGGCAACAATTTACACGTGTCCGCCATGTAGCACCAACACACGAGGAAGGCAACAATTTAAACGTGTCCGCCAAGTAGCACCAACACATAAGGAAGGCAACAATTTACACGTGTCCGCAACATGTAGAACCAACACACGAGGAAGGCAACAATTTACACGTGTCCGCCATGTAGCACCAACACACGAGGAAGGCAACAATTTACACGTGTCCGCCATGTAAAACCAATACACGAGGAAAACAACAATTTACGTGTGTCCGCCATGTAGCACCAACACACGAGGAAGTCAACAATTTACACGTGTCCGCAATGTAGCACCAACACACGAGGAAGGCAACAATTTACACGTGTCCGCCATGTAGCACCAACACACGAGAAAGGCAACAATTTACATGTGTCCGCCATGTAGCACCAACACATGAGGAAGGCAACAATTTACACGTGTCCGCCATGTAGAACCAACACATGAGGAAGACAACAATTTCCACGTGTCCGCCATGTAGCATCAACACATGAGGAAGACAACAATGTACATGTGTCCGCCATGTAGCACCAACACACGAGGAAGACACCAATGTACATGTGTCCGCCATGTAGCACCAACACACGAGGAAGACACCAATGTACATGTGTCCGCCATGTAGCACCAACACACGAGGAAGACACCAATGTACATATGTCCGCCATGTAGCACCAACACACGAGGAAGACACCAATGTACATGTGTCCGCCATGTAGCACCAACACATAAGGAAGGCAACAATTTACACGTGTCCGCCATGTAGCACCAACACACGAGGAAGGCAACAATTTACACGTGTCCGCCATGTAGCACCAACACATGAGGAAGGCAACAATTTACACGTGTCCGCCATGTAGCACCAACACATGAGGAAGGCAACAATTTACACGTGTCCGCCATGTAGCACCAACACCCGAGGAAGGCAACAATTTACACGTGTCCGCCATGTAGCATCAACACATGAGGAAGACAACAATGTACATGTGTCCGCCATGTAGCACCAACACACGAGGAAGACACCAATGTACACGTGTCCGCCATGTAGCTCCAACACACGAGGAAGGCAACAATTTACACGTGTCCGCCATGTAGCACCAACACATGAGGAAGGCAACAATTTACACGTGTCCGCTATGTAGAACCAACACACGAGGAAGGCAACAATTTACACGTGTCCGCCATGTAAAACCAATACACGAGGAAAACAACAATTTACGTGTGTCCGCCATGTAGCACCAACACACGAGGAAGTCAACAATTTACACGTGTCCGCCATGTAGCACCAACACACGAGGAAGGCAACAATTTACACGTGTCCGCCATGTAGCACCAACACACGAGGAAGGCAACAATTTACACGTGTCCGCCATGTAGAACCAACACACGAGGAAGACAACAATTTACACGTGTCCGCCATGTAGAACCAATACATGAGGAAGGCAACAATGTACATGTGTCCGCCATGTAGCACCAACTCACGACGAAGGCAACAATTTACACGTGTCCGCCATGTAGCACCAACACACGAGGAAGGCAACAATTTACACGTGTCCGCCATGTAGCACCAACACACGAGGAAGGCAACAATTTAAACGTGTCCGCCATGAAGCACCAACACACGAGGAAGGCAACAATTTACACGTGTCCGCCATGTAGAACCAACACACGAGGAAGACAACAATTTACACGTGTCCGCCATGTAGAACCAATACATGAGGAAGGCAACAATGTACATGTGTCCGCCATGTAGCACCAACTCACGACGAAGGCAACAATTTACACGTGTCCGCCATGAAGCACCAACACGAAGGCAACAATTTACACGTGTCCGCCATGTAGCACCAACACACGAGGAAGGCAACAATTTAAACGTGTCCGCCAAGTAGCACCAACACATAAGGAAGGCAACAATTTACACGTGTCCGCAATGTAGCACCAACACACGAGGAAGGCAACAATTTACACGTGTCCGCCATGTAAAACCAATACACGAGGAAAACAACAATTTACATGTGTCCGCCATGTAGCACCAACACACGAGGAAGTCAACAATTTACACGTGTCCGCAATGTAGCACCAACACACGAGAAAGGCAACAATTTACACGTGTCCGCCATGTAGCACCAACACACGAGAAAGGCAACAATTTACACGTGTCCGCCATGTAGCACCAACACCCGAGGAAGGCAACAATTTACATGTGTCCGCAATGTAGCACCAACACACGAGGAAGAAAACAATTTATATGTGTCCGCCATGTAGCACCAACACACGAGGAAGACAACAATTTACACGTGTCCGCCATGTAGAACCAACACGTGAGGAAGGCAACAATTTACACGTGTCCGCCATGTAGCACCAACACACGAGGAAGGCAACAATTTACATGTGTCCGCCATGTAGCACCAACACACGAGGAAGGCAACAATTTACATGTGTCCGCCATGTAGCACCAACACATGAGGAAGACAACAATTTACACGTGTCCGCCATGTAGCACCAACACACGAGGAAGGCAACAATTTACACGTGTCCGCCATGTAGCAGCAACACACGAGGAAGGCAACAATTTACACGTGTCCGCCATGTAGCACCAACACACGAGGAAGGCAACAATTTCCACGTGTCCGCAATGTAGCACCAACACATGAGGAAGGCAACAATTTACACGTGTCCGCCATGTTGCACCAACACACGAGGAAGGCAACAATTTACACGTGTCCGCCATGTAGCACCAACACACGAGGAAGGCAACACTTTACACGTGTCCGCCATGTAGCACCAACACACGAGGAAGGCAACAATTTACACGTGTCCGCCATGTAGCACCAACACACGAGGAAGGCAACAATGTCCGCCATGTAGCACCAACACACGAGGAAGGCAACAATTTACACGTGTCCGCCATGTAAAACCAATACACGAGGAAAACAACAATTTACATGTGTCCGCCATGTAGCACCAACACACGAGGAAGTCAACAATTTACACGTGTCCGCAATGTAGCACCAACACACGAGAAAGGCAACAATTTACACGTGTCCGCCATGTAGCACCAACACACGAGGAAGACACCAATTTACACGTGTCCGCCATGTAGCAACAACTCACGAGGAAGGCAACAATTTACACGTATCCGCCATGTAGAACCAACACATGAGGAAGACAACAATGTACATGTGTCCGCCATGTAGCACCAACACACGAGGAAGACAACAATTTATATGTGTCCGCCATGTAGCACCAACACAGGAGGAAGACAACAATTTACATGTGTCCGCCATGTAGCACCAACACATGAGGAAGGCAACAATTTACATGTGTCCACCATGTAGCCCCAACACATGAGGAAGGCAACAATTTATATGTGCCGGCCATGTAGAACCAACACACGAGGAAGGCAACAATTTACTCGTGTCCGCCATGTAGCAACAACACACGAGGAAGTCAACAATTTACACGTGTCCGCAATGTAGCACCAACACACGAGGAAGGAAACAATTTACACGTGTCCGCCATGTAGCACCAACACACGAGAAAGGCAACAATTTACACGTGTCCGCCATATTGCACCAACACCCGAGGAAGGCAACAATTTACATGTGTCCGCCATGTAGAACCAACACATGAGGAAGGCAACAATTTACATGTATCCGGCATGTAGCACCAACACATGAGGAAGGCAACAATTTAAACGTGTCCGCCATGTAGCACCAACACATGAGGAAGGCAATAATTTACACGTGTCCGCCATATAGCACCAACACATGAGGACGGCAACAACTTACACGTGTCAGCCATGTAGCACCAACACATGAGGAAGGCAACAATTTCCACGTGTCCGCCATGTAGAACCAACACACGAGGAAGACAACAATTTCCACGTGTCCGTCATGTAGCACCAACACACGAGGAAGGCAACAATTTACATGTAGCACCAACACACGAGGAAGACAACAATTTACACGTGTCCGCCATGTAGCATCAACACACGAGGAAGGCAACAATTTAAACGTGTCCGCCATGTAGCACCAACACATGAGGAAGGCAACAATTTAAACGTGTCCGCCATGTAGCACCAACACATGAGGAAGGCAACAATTTACACGTGTCCGCCATGTAGAACCAACAAACGAGGAAGTCAACAATTTACACGTGTCCGCCATGTAGCACCAACACACGAGGAAGGCAACAATTTACACGTGTCCGCCTTGTAGCACCAACACACGAGGAAGGCAACAACTTACACGTGTCCGCCAAGTAGAACCAACACATGAGGAAGGCAACAATTTACACGTGTCCGCCATGTAGCACCAACACATGACGAAGGCAACAATTTACACGTGTCCGCCATGTAGCACCAACACATGAGGAAGGCAACAATTTACATGTGTCCGCCATATAGCACCAATACATGAGGAAGGCAACAATTTACACGTGTCCGCCATGTAGCACCAACACATGAGGAAGACAACAATTTACATGTGTCCGCCATGTAGCACCAACACATGAGGAAGACAACAATTTACATGTGACCGCCATGTAGCACCAACACATGAGGAAAACAACAATTTACATGTGACCGCCATGTAGCACCAACACATGAGGAAGACAACAATTTACACGTGTCCGCCATGTAGCACCAACACACGAGGAAGGCAACAATTTACACGTGACCGCCATGTAGCAACAACACATAAGGAAGGCAACAATTTACACGTGTCCGCCATGTAGAACCAACACACGAGGAAGGCAACAATTTACACGTGTCCGCAATGTAGCACCAACACATGTGGAAGGCAACAATTTACATGTGTCCGACATGTAGAACCAACACACGAGGAAGACAACAATTTACACGTGTCTGCCATGTAGCACCAACACACGAGGAAGTCAACAATTTACACGTGTCCGCCATGTAGCACCAACACACGAGGAAGGCAACAATTTACACGTGTCCGCCATGTAGCACCAACACATGAGGAAGGCAACAATTTACACGTGTTTGCCATGTAGCACCAACACATGAGGAAGGCAACAATTTACACGTGTCCGCCTTGTAGCACCAACACACGAGGAAGGCAACAATTTACACGTGTCCGCCATGTAGAACCAACACACGAGGAAGTCAACAATTTACTCGTGTCCGCCATGTAGCACCAATACATGAGGAAGGCAACAATTTACACGTGTCCGCCTTGTAGCACCAAGACACGAGGAAGGCAACAATTTACACGTGTCCGCTATGTAGAACCAACACACGAGGAAGGCAACAATTTACTCGTGTCCGCCATGTAGCACCAACACATGAGGAAGGCAACAATTTACACGTGTTCGCCATGTAGCACCAACACATGAGGAAGGCAACAATTTACACGTGTCCGCCATATAGCACCAATACATGAGGAAGGCAACAATTTATACGTGTCCGCCAAGTTGTACCAATACATGAGGAAGGCAACAATTTACTCGTGTCCGCCATGTAGTACCAACACATGAGGAAGACAACAATTTACACATGTACGCCATGTAGCACCAACACACGAGGAAGGCAACAATTTAAACGTGTCCGCCATGTAGCACCAACACATGAGGAAGGCAACAATTTACACGTGTCCGCCATGTAGTACCAATACATGAGGAAGGCAACAATTTACTCGTGTCCGCCATGTAGCACCAACACATGAAGAAGGCAACAATTTACACGTGTCCGCCATATAGCACCAATACATGAGGAAGGCAACAATTTACACGTGTCCGCCATGTAGCACCAACACATGAGGAAGACAACAATTTACATGTGTCCGCCATGTAGCACCAACACATGAGGAAGACAACAATTTACACGTGTCCGCCATGTAAAACCAATACACGAGGAAAACAACAATTTACATGTGTCCGCCATGTAGCACCAACACACGAGGAAGTCAACAATTTACACGTGTCCGCAATGTAGCACTAACACACGAGAAAGGCAACAATTTACACATGTCCGCCATGTAGCACCATCACACGAGAAAGGCAACAATTTACACGTGTCCGCCATGTAGCACCAACACATGTGGAAGGCAACAATTTACATGTGTCCGCCATGTAGAACCAACACACGAGGAAGACAACAATTTACACGTGTCCGCCATGTAGCACCAACACACGAGGAAGTCAACAATTTACACGTGTCCGCCATGTAGCACCAACACACGAGGAAGGCAACAATTTACACGTGTCCGCCATGTAGCACCAACACATGAGGAAGGCAACAATTTACACGTGTTTGCCATGTAGCACCAACACATGAGGAAGGCAACAATTTACACGTGTCCGCCTTGTAGCACCAACACACGAGGAAGGCAACAATTTACACGTGTCCGCCATGTAGAACCAACACACGAGGAAGGCAACAATTTACTCGTGTCCGCCATGTAGCACCAATACATGAGGAAGGCAACAATTTACACGTGTCCGCCTTGTAGCACCAACACACGAGGAAGGCAACAATTTACATGTATCCGCCATGTAGCACCAACACATGAGGAAGACAACAATTTACACGTGTCCGCCATGTAGCACCAACACATGAGGAAGAGGCAAATATGTCAAATACAGGAACGCCAGGCACAAATCCAAATATTAAACACGAGCATGATGAATAAATGTATTTCAACTACGTGGAGATTTACCAAAGAAACAACGCGGCAATTACAAACATTCATCAACAAATGCTTCTGAAACATCCTTTAAAATGCAAAATCGAAATGAAAATGAATTTCCACTTCGAAAAGACATTACAGTAGCTTCAAGACTTGCTGTACAGAGTAGAACCAACAAGACATCACAGTAGTTACAAGACTTGCCGTATAGAGTAGAACCATCAAGACATCACAATAGTTACAAAACTTGCCGTATAGAGTAGAACCAACAAGACATCACAGCAGTTACAAGACTTGCCGTATAGAGTAGAACCAACAAGACATCACAGCAGTTACAAGACTTGCCGTATAGAGTAGAACCAACAAGATATCACAGTAGTTACAAAACTTGCCGTATAGAGTAGAACCAACAAGATATCACAGTAGTTACAAAACTTGCCGTATAGAGATGAACCAACAAGTTACAAGACTTGCCGTATAGAGTAGAAACAACACGATATTACAGCAGCTACGAGACTTGCCGTGTAGAGTAGAACCAACAAGATATTACAGTAACTACGAGACTTGCCGTATAGAGTAGAACCAACAAGACATCGCAGTAGCTACGAGACTTGAGGTGTAGAGTAGAACCAACAAGACATCACAGTAGTTACAAGACTTGCCTTATAAAATAGAACCAACAAGTCATCACAATAGTTACAAGACTTGCCGTATAGAGTAGAACCAACAAGACATCACAGTAGTTACAAGTCTTGCCGTATAGAGTACAACCAATAAAAAATCTTCACAATAATTACAAGACTTGCCGTATAGAGTAGAACCAACAAGACATCACAGTAGTTACAAGACTTGCCGTATAGAGTACAACCAACAAGAAATCACAATAGTTACAAGGCTTGCCGTATAGAATAGAACCAACAAGACATCACAATAATTACAAGACTTGTCGTATAGAATAGAACCAACAAGACATCACAGTAGTTACAAGATTAGCCGTATAGAGATGAACCAAGAAGACATCACAGTAATTACAAGACTTGCCGTATAGAGTATCACCAACAAGACATCACAATAGTTACAAGACTTGCCGTATAGAGTAGAACCAACAAGACATCACAGTAGTTACAAGACTTGCCGTATAGAGTAGAACCAACAAGACATCACAATAGTTACAAGACTTGCCGTATAGAGTAGAACCAACAAGACATCACAATAGTTACAAGACTTGCCGTATAGAGTAGAACCAACAAGACATCACAATAGTTACAAGACTTGCCGTATGGAGTAGAACCAACAAGACATCACAGTAGTTACAAGACTTGCCGTACAGAATAGAACCAACAAGACATCACAGTAGTTACAAGACTTGCCGTATAGAGTAGTACCACCAAGACATCACATTAGTTACAAGACTTGCCCTATAGAGTAGAACCAATAAGACTTTACAGTAGTTACAAGACTCGCCGTATAGAGTAGAACCAACAAGACATTACAGAAGTTATAAGACTTGCCGAATAGAGTAGAACCAACAAGACATCACAGTAGTTATAAGACTTGCCGTATAGAGTAGAACCAACAAGACATCACAGTAGTTACAAGACTTGCCGTATAGAGTAGAACCAACAAGACATCACAGTAGTTACAAGACTTGCCGTATAGAGTAGAACCAACAAGACATCACAGTAGTTACAAGACTTGCCGTATAGAGTAGAACCAACAAGACATCACAGTAGTTACAAGACTTGCGGAATAGAGTTAGAACCAACAAGACATTACAGTAGTTATAAGACTTGCCGAATAGAGTAGAACCAACAAGACATCACAGTAGTTATAAGACTTGCCGTATAGAGTAGAACCAACAAGACATCACAGTAGTTACAAGACTTGCCGTATAGAGTAGAACCAATAAGACTTTACAGTAGTTACAAGACTTGCCGTATAGAGTAGAACCAATAAGACTTTACAGTAGTTACAAGACTTGCCGTATAGAGTAGAACCAACAAGACATCACAGTAGTTACAAGACTTGCGGAATAGAGTTAGAACCAACAAGACATTACAGTAGTTATAAGACTTACCGAATAGAGTTAGAACCAACAAGACATTACAGTAGTTATAAGACTTGCCGTATAGAGTAGAACCAACAAGACATCACAGTAGTTATAAGACTTGCCGTATAGAGTAGAACCAACAAGACATCACAGTAGTTACAAGACTTACCGAATAGAGTTAGAACCAACAAGACATTACAGTAGTTATAAGACTTACCGAATAGAGTTAGAACCAACAAGACATTACAGTAGTTATAAGACTTGCCGAATAGAGTTGAATCAAAAGGGGAAACAAAAACCAGGCCGCCTGCGAAACAGCTGGTGCAGATCGACAACTGAGGAATTAAAGAAGCTTGGCACCACCTGGAATGAAACGAGGAATTCGGCTAACAACAGCGTGAGATGGACAAGTTTCGCCTTGGCGAGTATAGACTCTAAACAGAACAAACAGAGTCGAACATAAAAACGTATTGTACTGCTGCATGTGCATGTGTGCCTACGTGCACGTGTAAATATGTGCGCCGATGCGTCACTTACATAATATCTCATTATTATATCCTGAAACTGTTCATGGCATGGACGCCAATTCCTTTATAAACGTTACGTTATTCACTTCTCTGCCATTTGTAATAAAGAAGCCTGCTCATATATTGCACACGTTCGGTAATTTATTTGTACAGGCAGAGTAGTTGTCTGAACATATCGCCGATTAACTGATTTCTTGCCAACGACGCACGACTTCTCAGCGACAGAGCTGATAGATTGAATGAAGATAAAGTTAACCTCGCGTGGCGTTGTATGCATTCAGGGACGCTGTAGTCACTGTTGGCCAGTGTGGCATGCTGTCTAGTCCGTGTGTGTGGACTCCTGGAGGTGGTAGATTGTTATCGACAGCAGTGTGTGTGGAGGACGGCGTTGGTGGATGTGTGGGATACAATCAAAGTGCACTACGTTAGCGCAAATAAACACATAAAAGATTAAGTAAAACGGCGCGTGTCTTCAGACAGCGTCTATTCGGCGTTCATTCAATAATTTCTGAACCGACACAGCTTTTGTTCAAAGATTAATACGTTGTAATTGTTACTTTATAACATTTGTGACTTTACAAAAATTGAATAGACGTCATTACACGGTGGCCTTGTTTGACCTTAACTCCACAGATATAATATATTCTACCTCGTTTTGACCGAAACATATTAAGCTATCCATAAATGTATTATGTGGCCATTTGGGTGATAACAGTAAAGCAGATATGGAATTTTTATATGTTGACGTTTGAGGAAGCTCACGTTTTCTTAACTTCATAATTTCACTGTGACCTTGTTGGAGAGTGGATTCCGTGTGGCTGCACAATTTGACAGTTATACAACAGGTCTCGTTGGGACGCGTGGTTGTAGAGCTTTGAAATGATTTAACAACTGTCCTTGCAGCATGTAACAACTGTCCTGGCGGCATGTAACAACTGTCCTGGCGGCATGTAACAACTGTCCTGGGAGCATGTAACAACTGTCCTGGGAGCATGTAAAAACTGTTCTGGCGGCATGTAACAACTGTCCTGGCGGCATGTAACAACTGTCCTGGCGGCATGTAACAACTGTCCTGGCGGCATGTAACAACTGTCCTGGGAGCATGTAACAACTGTCCTGGGAGCATGTAAAAACTGTTCTGGCGGCATGTAACAACTGTCCTGGCGGCATGTAACAACTGTCCTGGCGGCATGTAACAACTGTCCTGGCGGCATGTAACAACTGTCCTGACGGCATTTAACAACTGTCCTGGCGGCATGTAACAACGGCCCTGGCGGCATGTAACAACGGCCCTGGCGGCATGTAACAACTGTCCTGGCGGCATGCAACAACTGTCCAAGCGGCATGTAACAACTGTCCTGGCGGCATGTAACAACTGTCCTGGCGGCATTTAACAACTGTCCTGGCGGCATGTAACAACTGTCCTGGCGGCATTTAACAACTGTCCTGGCGGCATGTAACAACTGTCCTGGCGGCATGCAACAACTGTCCTGGCGGCATGTAACAACTGTCCTGGCGGCATGTAACAACTGTCCTGGCGGCATGTAACAACTGTCCTGGCGGCATTTAACAACTGTCCTGGCGGCATGTAACAACTGTCCTGGCGGCATGCAACAACTGTCCTGGCGGCATGTAACAACTGTCCTGGCGGCATGGATCTGTTCCTTGATTGCAATCTTCTTTTTCTTCCTGTTCCTTTTCCTAAGCTTTCTTGCACTACTTTCTGTATCAAAAGTCTCCAATCCCCTATAACGTTTGTTCTTGTTCACCATTCCTCTCCCATTGTTTTCAAGTCTCTCTTCGTGCAGTCCTGCCATCGTAGTCTCGGTCTTCCTCGCCTCATCCCCCATCCACTTTTGGGTATCCGCTGTCTCTGTCCGCCGTTCTCCTCTCATTCTCACTATGTGACCGGCCCACTCCAGTCGACTCCACCAAATTCTTCCTAAAACTTTCCTTTACTTCAAACTTAATTCCCCGATTCGTCTTACTCAGTTGTTTTCATAAACCTGCACCCTCTCTTCTTTTTATTTGTCTGTGCCATCGCCTCTAGGCCATAGATATAAGCCTGGAAACACGTTAGCAGAGCAGCGTTCCTTTGAGCTTACGCAAAGTACGTCTGTCTTCTATCACAATTTGTTTTATATAAAATCATAAAATAAAGCATTTTGGGTATTGTTGCCGCTGGGTTAGATGTACAACGGACCCTCAGCTTATCAACCCCTCAGCTAATACAGACCCTTAGCTAATATAAATAACTTATCTAATACGCATCAGTAAGCTAATACAGACCACTCATCTAATACTGATCAGTTAGCTAATACAGACCATTCAGCTAATACTGATCAGTTAGCTAATACAGACCACTCATCTAATACTGATCAGTCAGCTAATACAGACCATTCAGCTAATACTGATCAGTCAGCTAATACAGACCACTCATCTAATACTGATCAGTCAGCTAATACAGACCATTCAGCTAATACTGATCAGTTAGCTAATACAGACCACTCATCTAATACTGATCAGTTAGCTAATACAGACCACTCGGCTAATACTGATCAGTTAGCTAATACAGACCACTCGGCTAATACTGATCAGTTAGCTAATACAGACCACTCGGCTAATACTGATCAGTTAGCTAATACAGACCACTCGGCTAATACTGATCAGTTAGCTAATACAGACCACTCGGCTAATACTGATCAGTTAGCTAATACAGACCACTCATCTAATACTGATCAGTTAGCTAATACAGACCACTCATCTAATACTGATCAGCTAGCTAATACAGACCACTCATCTAATACTGATCAGTTAGCTAATACAGACCACTCAGCTAATACTGATCAGTTAGCTAATACAGACCACTCGGCTAATACTGATCAGTCAGCTAATACAGACCATTCAGCTAATACTGATCAGTTAGCTAATACAGACCACTCAGCTAATACTGATCAGTTAGCTAATACAGACCACTCAGCTAATACTGATCAGTCACCTAATACAGACCACTCATCTAATACTGATCAGTTAGCTAATACAGACCACTCGGCTAATACTGATCAGTCAGCTAATACAGACCATTCAGCTAATACTGATAAGTTAGCTAATACAGACCACTCAGCTAATACTGATCAGTTAGCTAATACAGACAACTCGGCAAATACAGATCAATCAGCTAATACAGATCAATCAGCTAATACAGATCAATCAGCTAATACTGACCACTCAGCTAATACAGATCAATCAGCTAATATAGGTCACTCGGCTAATACAGACCACTCGACTAATACAGATCAGTCAGCTAATTCAGACCACTCAGCTAATACTGATCAGTTAGATAATTCAGTCCACTCAGCTAATACTGATCAGTTAGATAGTACAGACCACTCGGCTAATACAGATCAGACAGCTAATACAGATCACTCAGCTAATACTGGTCAGTCAGCCAAAAGTAACTAAAGAACTATCATCCTATTTCTAATATCAGTTTTCTTTCGAAGATATTGGACAAGGTTGTAGCAAGTCGTCTCCGTGAACGTATTTATGACCAGCATTTATCAAATGATCTACAGTCTGCATATACGTTATTTCTTTCAACAGAGACGGTTCTTAAAACAGTATTCAACTATATGGATAATAGCGAATTGACTGTGTTTACCTTGCGAGATCTTTCTGCTGCGTTTGATACAGTTAATCATGACATTCGTTTATCACACACTTTCACCAACGGAAATACATACATATATATATATATATATATATATATATATATATATATATATATATATATATATATATATGTCAACTTTAAAGGAACATGCAACCCTAACGTTCAAAAGCCCTCAAAATCCCCCCAATTCCCAAATACCATTCCATATAGTATATTGTCACACACATCTTTATATGATTTCGTATGAATGTTATGCTCCTTAAAACAATCTTCAAAACGTAAATTTTGATTGATTATGGATGCTGCCACTGTTACCCAATTCACTAGGAATTCACGAGAAGTAACGCGATAGAATGCGTGATTATGATGTAGACTGACCACCACTCTCAAGGATGCACGCGGTGCATAATGCATAACAGTAGTGCATCGACTTGGTTTAAGTTGCTTATATAAATCAACCGTTAGCAACACACCTGAGTGTCAGGCAAACGGATGCAAACACAACGCAGGGGAAGTTAGGTGCTGAGAAACGAGAGATTCTTCCAGATTCCAAATGCGAAAAACATACCAGTGAAGCGCGAGTTGGCAACGAAAGGGTTAAGCAAAATTGGCCAAATTCAGCTTCAACCGAACGATGAAAATTTTACCGGGGAGTGCATGCATCATGCTGATTTGGAGCACAGGTTATTTTGAATTCACTGAACGACGACAACTCTTGAAAAAAATATGTTGTCCAGACTGAATTTGTGGACCGAAAGAAACCCGGGCGCTCCGTATTGAGCGATCTTTTATCTTTTCACCTAACCATGAAAGCGATCTGTTATTTTCTTCTTCTTCGCCTGTTCCCACTAGGTGTGGCCAGCGGTCCGAATTCTTGATTTCCAGAATGTCTGCAGTTCCTGCATATCACTTCAGACGCTATCCACCCATCTCCCTCTTGGTCTCCTCTTGGTCTTTTTCCTGGCACTATCATGTCAACAACTGCTCTCACTTCGTTGTTTTCTTCCATTCTCTGCATGTGTCGAAACCAGCGTAGTCTTGTTTCTCTGACATTCTCTTGTATGCTATTCACTCCTAGCTCATTTCTGATGTCCACACTCTTTACTTTGTCTCTCAGTGTTACTCCTTTACTTCTTCGCAACATCCTCATGTCTGTTTTCTCGAGAATCTGTTCCTCCTTCTTTCTAACTGTTCAACATTCTGCTCCATACAGAAATACTGGTCTAATGACAGTCATGTAGAGCTTGATCTTTAGTTTCCTTGGCATTTTCTTGTCACTGATAACTCCGGATAGGTCTCTCCACTTGTCCCACGCTGCATTAACCCTTGCTCTTACTGCTTCCCCTGATCCTCCTTCTTCACTGATGGTGACACCTAAATATTTGAATTTATTCACCTTTCTCAGGCTCGTGCCTCGGCTGTCTTTGATGTTTGCTTTTGTTCCTCTCCGGCTACTGACCATCACTTCCGTTTTCCCGGTGTTGATTTTTAGTCCCTTGCTGTCCATCCCAATCTGCCAACCAAGCCATCTTCCCTGCATCTCCTCCTCTGTATCTGTCACTACTGCCAGATCGTCAGCAAACAGCAGTTCACGTGGCAACCCGCGTCTGAACTCTTCGCTGATGACATCTAGTACTACGATAAACAGGAATGGGCTTAGCCCTGATCACTGGTGTTGGCAAACTTTGATGGTAAACGCGTCAGTTCTCCATGCGTTGTTCTCACTACTGTTGATGCTCCATGGTATGTTGCTTCTACTAGCCTCACTAGCTTCTCAGGGACCCCTCTCCTTCGCAGACACCGATACACCAGATCCCTGGGCACCCTATCATACGCTTTTTCCAAATATACGAAGGTAAAGAACAAATCCTTGTGCACTTCTAGGTGTTTTCTTGCATTTGTTGTATGATAAATATTGCATCTGTTGTACCTTTCCCTGGACTAAATCCAAATTGCATGTTGTTGACTGTGATCAGTTTTCTGAGTCTGCGCTCTACAATTTTCTCAAACATCTTCATCCCATGTTCCAACAACTTAATGCCTCTAAAGTTCCCACATTCTAGTGGGTCCCCCTTTTGCTTGTATATGGGGACGATCTCACTTTCCTTCCACTCTTCTGGCATCTGTTCCTCTTCCCAAACTCTCTTCAGTATTTCATGCATCATGAAAACGACCTTTTATTACATTTGCCAAAAACCTCACATATATAGATATACCCACACTATGTTACAAAATAAAATAATTTACATTCCTATAACGAATACAAATCATAAAACAAACTCGCGCAAAATTCGACGGCAAGCCGGCATGCCCACCTCGGCCGCTATGCGTACCTCAATGTAATAATAATAATAATGATAATGATAATGATAATGATAATGATAATGATAATGATAATGATAATGATAATGATAATGATAATGATAATAATAATAATAATAATAATAATAATAATAATAATAATAATAATAATAATAATAATAATAATAATAATAATAATAATAATAATAATAATAATAATAATAATAATAATAATAATAATAATAATAATAATGAAGCTTTATTGCCATATTCAACGTGCATTACATGATGAATTGGAATGTAGTCTGGCGTTGACTCATATAGTGCCTATATATACAATAAAATGAAATATGGCAAATAAATATAAAATATAGATATAAGTTATACATTGTACATAATTTGTTCTTTAAAATGATGGGCGGGGTGAGTTTGGTCTGAGATAATTTTGCCAGCTCTTTTTTTGGATCTGTCTTTATATATGGCTGTTAGAGAGGTGAGTTCACTACCGACAATTTTGGAAGCTGTTTTCACCACTCTGTCAAGCCTGCTCCTCTGGCGCTGGCTGATGCCGCCGAACCATACACATATTGAGAATACTCTCAATAGCAGAACGATAGAACTGAACAAGAATTTATCTCCTCAGCCCGAACTTCTTTAGTTGGCGCAGGAAGAATGTCGCGGTGTCGCTACATATAATTTGCTTCATAAAAATTAACTGGGGATATACAAACATAAACTAATCTTAAACCGACCTACACAACTAATATCGACCCAATGTCGACATTACGGTAGTTACATAGCTACGTACGCGTGTAGCCGCTGAAGGTGTTTTGCGGTCGAGTTTTGTGTTAGTTAGTTTCGTGAATTGTATTCGTTTCAGTAATGTGAGTGATTTTACTTTGTAACCTAATGTGTGTATATAAGGTGAAGGTTGGCGGCTGTACGTGGTCGTTTTGCTGGTTAGGTCAAAAAGTAAAATATCGCCATCCAGATTCGGCCTTTGTGCATTTCGCGATTCAGTGGGTGGATTTTGTTTTCCTTTCACCGCCCGAGGGACTTTAAATGACTATCTCACTGACATCTTGTTGTTGATGGAATCAAGTAAATGGAAGCTTAATGCCGATAAAACTGATCCCATTATTACTGATACAAAACAACGACGAAACAAGATATTTTCCATTTAAGTTATTTCGTAATGATACATCACAATCAGGTACCGTTCGGAATGTAGTTAATGTCTGTGACAGTGATTTCTGCTTTCACCAGTAGGCCTACATATAGCAAGTATGCAAATCATGTTACTATCATATTTGTGATTTCCGTCGAATCCGACGTCATTTGTCTTTATGGACTACTAAAACACTATCAGTAGCTCTAATTAATAGCTCACTGCGAAAAACGGTGCCAAAGATACTTATGTAACCTCGAACGTCTACATAATTGTTTAGTACGCGTGTAGTT
>JAODUO010001436.1:0-2500 GCA_025642075.2 Ridgeia piscesae | reverse complement strand
AACACCGCACACGCTTTTCAAACTTTCAAATTGTATTAATATTTTTTTTCTCTGGAACTGTATCTCTGTCCCAGGTAGATGTAGCTTTCAACGTTCTCGATCTGGGTGTTGTTGACCTATATTGGTGTGCCCTTTTTCATCATCACCTTTGACTTGTTCATCTTCAGACCCTGATTTTCACTCTCATCAGCTAATTCCTGTAGCATTTGTTGTAGTTCGTATGGTGTTTTAGCGCATATGAGTATGCCGTCGGCGATGCGAAGATGACTAAGTTATTCGTCGTCTATCTTCAGGCCTCTGGTCTTCAAACTATTGGGAATCTGCTTTCGGGTGCTGCCGTAAATAGCTTTGGCGTTAAGGTATCTCCCTGTCGTACTCCTCTCATGGTGTTGATTTTATTGCTTTCTTTGTGTATGTGGACTGTCATCGAGCTGTTAGTGTATATTTCCTTCAGGAGTTCAATGTACACATCTTCTATCCCCTGTTCTTGAAGCGATGTCAGTACTGTTTGAGTCTGCACTGAGTCGAAGGCTTTCTCGTAGTCGACGAATGCGATGCAGAGTGGGATATTGTATTCTCTGCACTTCTCATTCAGTTGGTTTATGACGTGGATGTATATCTGCTTCTGAATCCAGGTTGCTCTCGTGGTTGGTTTTCGAAGACTGTCTTCTCTAGCCTTTGTGCTAGTACTTTCGTGAGTAATTTATAGATGTTTGATAGTAGACATATCGGTCTGTAATTCTTTAGGTCTTTCTTATTTCCCTTCTTGAAGATTATCACAACCTTAGCGTTCTTTCACGCTGTGAGTATTCGTCTTTCTGATACGCATTTAGTATACAGCTTAATAAGAGTCTTCGAGATGGCGTCTTCTCCTGCTTTCAATGTCTCGATGTTTATATAGTCGTTACCTGTTGTTGTCCCATTCTTCATATCTCGTAATGCTGCTTCCACATCCCAAGATGTTATCTCTGGTACCACTTTTGGGTCAGTGTGGATTATGGTACTTTATTCACTGTCGTATAGCTCTGTGTAGAATTCTTCTATTCTTTCCATGATCTCATCTTGATCATAAATTTATCTACCCTACTTGTCTAGGAGTGTGCTCAGTCTGTCTTCGCCTTGCTTCTGCGTTCTTCGAACTTTCCTCAGGCTCTTTGATGTCATGATCGTTTCTCGTATGCTATCTTTGTTGCATTTCCTAATGTCCTCTCTTGTTTTTTTTAGGGTCTTGCCTATTTCTGCATACTGTATTCGTTGTTTATCGTCGCTGTGTTACAGCATTTCTCGTCGTTTCGTCATCAGGGCTCGTGTTGGTGACGATATCCTCGATTTCAGTGGCTTGTTGATTGCCTACTCTTGACGCGCTTTGTTGGATCATGTCTGTGATGGTTTCACTCATGGTGTCGATGTCTTATAATTCTTGTAGTGTTTCGAATCGGTTTTTCACTTCAAGTTGGAATTCGATCTTCTTTGAACCTATTTGTGAGGCAACAACTCTTGGTGGCCTCTCGGCCATAAATGTTCCCCTTTCCACCTCTACGTCCAATTTGATGTTGCTCATAACCATTCTGTGGTCACTTTCAATGTTGACTTGGTTGATGATTGATACGTCTGTGGTGATATCTGGCCAGTTTGCTAGGATGTAGTCAATTTCGGCCTTCGTTACACCATTTGGGCTTTTCAATGTCCATCTCCTCCCTGCTTTCTTCTGGATCATGGCAGGGAGAGTACGTTGTACCTATATGGCAGGGAGAGTATGTTGTATCTAGATGGCAGGGAGAGTATATTGTATCTAGATGGCAGGAACAGTATGTTGTACCTAGATGGCAGGGAGAGTATGTTGTATCTAGATGGCAGGGAGAGTATGTTGTATCTAGATGGCAGGGAGAGTATGTTGTATCTAGATGGCAGGGAGAGTATGTTGTATCTAGATGGCAGGGAGAGTATGTTGTACCTAGATGGCAGGGAGAGTATGTTGTATCTAGATGGCAGGGACAGTATGTTGTACCTAGATGGCAGGGAGAGTATGTTGTATCTAGATGGCAGGGACAGTATGTTGTATCTAGATGGCAGGGAGAGTATGTTGTATCTAGATGGCAGGGAGAGTATGTTGTATCTAGATGGCAGGGAGAGTATGTTGTATCTAGATGGCAGGGAGAGTATGTTGTATCTAGATGGCAGGGAGAGTATGTTGTATCTAGATGGCAGGGAGAGTATGTTGTATCTAGATGGCAGGGAGAGTATGTTGTATCTAGATGGCAGGGAGAGTATGTTGTACCTAGATGGCAGGGAGAGTATGTTGTATCTAGATGGCAGGGAGAGTATGTTGTACCTATATGGCAGGGAGAGTATGTTGTATCTAGATGGCAGGGAGAGTACGTTGTATCTAGATGGCAGGGAGAGTATGTTGTATCTAGATGGCAGGGAGAGTATGTTGTATCTAGATGGCAGGGAGAGTATGTTGTATCTAGATGGCAGGGAGAGTATGTTGTATCTAGAT
>JAODUO010001435.1:92500-103985 GCA_025642075.2 Ridgeia piscesae | reverse complement strand
CAAATAAAAAATATATTTTGGTTTTGTATAGATGCCGGACAAAAGGTTAAAATTTTAGCACTTTCCTAAACCCCTATAACATATATATAAATATATGTGTTGCTTTTCTTATATTTACATAGTAATACAAAATGAAAAGTATTTGAAAAATATATGAAGAAGTATTTGAGATACTTCTCAATGTATTCGTATTTAAATACAAAGTATTTGTAATCCCTCAAGAATATTTGTATATAAATTTCAATGTATTTGACCCCATGTCTGGATGGGACAAACACGGAATAGTTGTGGATTTAGACAGGTTTACAGTTTGCACTTAATTAAACATAATACTAGACAGGGATTTTGCAGCTAACCGCCCAGACCCAGTCAGGATTCTGGATGTTGGAAATATGACCAGTCATTCACACCATACTGACAAAGCAAACACTCCAGGTGGGGCATATGGCCTGGCTTCTAAAATTACAAAGCAAGATATTAGGGGATGCTTATCTCCTGCAGTGCTTCCCAGGGACTGTCACAGTATAACTTGTACTTTGTACTAAACAGGGGCGTGAGGTGATGTGGCTTCTCTGGGAAGAGAAGGTATTAATTAGGGAAATCTGACTGAATATTTATTTAACTGAAATGCTCAACAGTAATAGAAAATAATACCTTGATTATGATTACATTTATTAGTTATTCTAATATTGCCATTTTATCTGTCTAATATATTTGCTTGCAACTGTTCATATGAAAAATATGTAATCGTGAGAAGTAATCTGAGTACGTTTTTTTCAATCCCATGAGTACAATGACTTTCCTTCGTCTGAGAAGAGTACGAAAGCACTTTTCCATAGGAGTACACATACATTTCCATTCTGTATACATTGTTGATTTTCCCTGTTCGTTAATATTTTGAGGTGCCAACTTTTGTTTATTGGATAATATAAATTAAAGCACTTAATATAAGATACAACATGACACAAACAATGTAGCGATAAATGTTTTGGGTCATTTTGTGAGAGGAATGTCATAGTGGAGGAAATGTTTGTAAGACGCAGTATTATATCATGTAATCAGTTATCAAACCAGTTTATGTAATATGTATACCAAAACATTTCTATTCAAAAAACAGCAGCTGGAGCAGCATCATCATCTATCTATCTGTGCAATAATATGGGCAATGGCAACTCAGATCTGTCACTCCTGTCAGCTGTCAAATTAAGATCTTAGTAGTGTATGTCATCTCCCAGAAAACTTTGTCTTATCATGACCCGTTCCATCCTTTACAGCCATTGCTTCTGATAAATGTATCTACCCAATCCTGTCCTGGTTTTGTTTGTATTAACAATACCAAGTAAAGGACACTGTTCACTATTACACTGTAACATATATGCTGCTTATTAGGCGCAGATTGGATGATCTTTTTCATATAAAAACAAAGTAAATTCAAACAGTCAATATTTAGCACTACAGCATGTCCTGTTTATTTATAGGGATGGAACCATGGCTCTAGCAAGAACGTCCGGCCAAGTCCTAGCGAACCCTGACAACATGGCTGTTTTCTGTTCAGGATGCAAGCAATGGGAACTGCAGAAGACACTACAGCTGTATGTTTACCTGCAGATCCACCAGCCCATGGCAGACAGAAAGAGAGAATGGTGAATTACATCTTTGTCAGAACTCTGGCCTGGCCCTGCCCACAATGACGTCCATGTCGGAATTGCAGTCCTTGGTACAGATATGCCCAAGCTAATGAAACAAGATCTGCTGGTGTCAAGAGTCAGTTGATTTGTTCATAATCAATCCAACTGCTTATTTACAAATCAACTGATCATTTGTAAGGGCAGCAGTCAACAAGTGCTGAGTGTTATCCCATATCTTGTTCTTCGCTGAGAGCACAGAAGTTCCATCTTATGGCTGGTATACCCCTGGTAGACTCTCTGTACCCTTCGACCAAGCCTGCCATGGATCCACCAGGTAAAACTTTTGTATATGGCCGACTTGGACACCTGAAATAAATAAGGCCTAAATAAATATTCAACTATGTACAGTGGCGCAGTGGTTTAAAGCTTTGGACCGGCTTCAGACTCTCAACTACGAAACGAAACCATGTGGTGCTGTGTCGAACCTTGGGCAAGTCTGTTCACCCGTCATTGCTCCAATTCACTCAGCTGTGTAAACAAGTAACTGGCTATAGACGATGGTGGATATTTGTACACAAACCGTCTTGATTAATTAATTACAGCTTGGCTGGATGCTTCCACAGTCATGAGATGGTGTTTAATTAAGTAGGTCTGCCAGGGAGTAAAGTTAAAGCACTTTGACAAGGACAATGCTAAGCAGACATTGGGTCAAATACATTGAATTTATTAATACAAATACTCTTGAGGGATCCAAATACTTTTTATTCCTAAACATCAATTACAGATACTTAAAAAGTATTTAAATATTTCAAATACAAATGTATTTGCCCCATGTTTGACGATTGGATACCGCACTATAAAGAACTGTGTTGACAGGTGACATATGAAAATGGAGGTAACTCAATCTATTATCATTGTAGAATACATGTTTTGTTTTTATAAAATCATTGGAACGTTTTTTTAGTTCTGACATAGTGGACAACTGGCATGCTACTTGAAATGTTCTAGAATGATCCTAAATCAGTTACTGTTAAACATTAATTGTTGGGTATATTTCTACTATAGAATAATGTGTGGTGTTTTGATTGTATGAAATATCATTTGTATTATATAAATGTTGTATCATGTTAGTTTGCTTGGTGTTCTGGTTGCTCTAATGTTATTTTCATTGTCAATAAATTGTGAGCAACACATTTCACTGTTTATAATACATGAACATATACTTACATTTTTGTTGGCAGATACATGGTTGTCTAACGTTACATTTGGAAGCACTGTCTGCTCAAACACAGAATATAAAATCCATGGCCATTTGTAATATATCATGGCACATCTGAAACAGAACAGATGTTTAAATTAGTTTTTCATGAATTAGAAATATTAGTAGCACAATGTGGAACCTGGGCGGGTACTATTATGGTTACCTCCCACTATTATGGTTACCTCGACAACAAAGTTACATTGCAATTAAGATCACCGCAGAATATACATAAATATATCCACATATGTTATAGTTTAGAATATTTGTTCTGCTAGTTGTGTTACTTTTACCCAGTTCAAATTGTTATATTTAATAGAGACATTCCACTGTACATATATTTCAGCTAAAAAACAACTATTATTCAACATGAAGTCGATTTTATAAAGAACATGGGTGGTGATTTTCTTTCTTTATTTAGCCCTCCAGAATTATGCTCCAAACTTTCCCTTTAAATATGGGAAATTTAGAACAATCAATATTGACACCACATAGTTAGATAATTAATCTTTCCCCTATATGGCTAGTTCTACTGGTGTGTTCTATTTATATTTATGATTGACACAATATCAATAATACAAAAGCATCACACAGTCGCTACTGTTAATATAATAATGTCCAGTATTTGAAAAACAACAATTAATCTGCATTTTTGTCACAGTTGTGGACAATTTGGAAATTGATTCCTGAAAACAGTTTTAAGCTAGGGCGAAGGACCGAGCCTGTCACTCTGTGTGGGTGTCAGGCTGACATAAATCGGAGAGCCATGACCCCATATGATATTTGTTTCAAATTGGGAAACCTCACGTTGTGTATAACATATCCGACACTACACCACTGATTTGGAGAATAATACACGGCATTGCTGTGACTAAGAAGAAACTCGCCGAATCCCGGGATCGAATGCGAGGCCATCAAAATACCTGTCAGTGTTTCGAAGTTTCAGCGAGTTTCGACCACTTGTCAATGTCGCCCCGGCTTGTTACTCGCCTCTGCGTTTCGGCTTCCGCCCGGGGCTTCTTTACCAGGTTACCAGCGGTTCAGTTCTATCTTGAAAATGTTGGCCCTTATCGTTGCAACCGAAATTCAGCTATTTCTGAACGAAAATCATGTTCCTTACCCTACACGAAGCGGATGTAAACATCGCGACGCGCCACCTGGCGATTATTTTAACGGAATTTTAAATACAGATTTGCCCGATCTGAGGCTCAATGAGGCTCAATGAACCAAACATTAGCCACGTCACACATCAGTCAAAATGGCGCGACTTACGAACTTTGATAGAAAAGGTGTTCAGATTTTTTTTACTAATAAACCACTGACTTTAAAAATGTGATTACCATTCAGAATAGTTCGTTTTTATTAACTCTTTCACGTGCATAGCATGTAACTTTTCCCTTTTGGTTCCCTTTAATGTCTGAATAATTGGTAGCACACCCGGCTTAGCTTGTTATGACGTCAACAACGCACCCACACGCAATCAGCGATGTCGATGTAATTTCAATCAGTTGTAAACTGTTTGTCTCAGTTACATTATTAACTGTACCAGACGGAAAATTGCTTACTGAATGCTAGACAGTCATGATTTAGAACGACAGAGTGTCTGTCCCACTATGCGATCAATGTCTGTTTGTGTAAAGGGAGTGCACGTAATGTATTCTCTATGTGATGATTTACAAATTGTTAATATCGTCTTTTATTTAAGAAATATCTGATTGTGGACCATCTCTCTTAACTATATACTGTGTAAAGATGTTTACTTATGTTACACTTTAACTTTGAACATGAATTTGTAACGGTTATTTAAATATATATGTCAGTGGTGAATTGACACAAAAGTCATTGACTTAAAATTTTCCCCTTTCAAAAATGTCACATTGTAGTACTTAGTGCTATAACAAGTACTCCAGAAAGTTAACTAAATAAAAGTAAAAGTAACCTCCAAAAATCTACTTAAGTAAAAGTATCCCCTAAAAACTATTTAAGTCAAAGTACCGCTCCACAAAAGTTGACGTAAGTTGACTTTTGTTTCTGGTGGTAGATATAGTTATCTTAGCTTAAGATAATGACTATATTTAAGGTGTGTTGATATTTAAATGTAGCGTTCATATTTAATGCGATTCCATTCTGTACCACCAGACATTTCAAAGACCAACGCAGCCACAGCACCACAAACCTCGTCGAACTCGAAGGTAGTGCGTGTCGACCGCGCAGTCTATGCGATGTTCACAAAACATCGTTACACACTGTTGAATGTTGAACCGAATAAAATTCACGAACGAAAGCGACCAATTGGAACCCTGAGGTTCAACAAAAAGCATGCTCACTCTAGCGATTACAAAATATTACAACGCACCCATGTTCCTTATAATATCATATTGGTGGGTTATCCTACATGCATAACCCAACCAAACAACACGACGGCTCAGCATGCAGAATAACCTCTGTGTTCCGACGCCTTAGCACAAGACAACTCGACCAGTAATGTCATAATAACCTCTCTGTTCCGACGCCTTAGCACAAGACAACTCGACCAGTAATGTCATAATAACCTCTCTGTTCCGACGTCTTAGCACAAGACAACTCGACCAGTAATGTCATAATAACCTCTCTGTTCCGACGTCTTAGCACAAGACAACTCGACCAGTAATGTCATAATAACCTCTGTGTTCCGACGTCTTAGCACAAGACAACTCGACCAGTAATGTCATAATAACCTCTGTGTTCCGACGTCTTAGCACAAGACAACTAAACCAGTAACGTCATAATAACCTCTGTGTTCCGACGTCTTAGCACAAGACAACTCGACCGTAACGTCACAATAATCTCTGTGTTCCGACGTCTTAGCACAAGACAACTCAACCAGTAACGTCATAATAACCTCTGTGTTCCGACGTCTTAGCACAAGACAACTCAACCAATAACGTCACAATAATCTCTGTGTTCCGACGTCTTAGCACAAGACAACTCGACCAGTAACGTCACAATAATCTCTGTGTTCCGACGTCTTAGCACAAGACAACTCGACCAGTAACGTCACAATAATCTCTGTGTTCCGACGTCTTAGCACAAGACAACTCGACCAGTAACGTCACAATAATCTCTGTGTTCCGACGTCTTAGCACAAGACAACCCGACAAGTAACGTCACAATAATCTCTGTGTTCCGACGTCTTAGCACAAGACAATCCGACAAGTAACGTCACAATAATCTCTGGGTTCCGACGTCTTAGCACAAGACAACTCAACCAGTAACGTCATAATAACCTCTCTGTTCCGACGCCTTAGCACATGACAACTCAACCAGTAATGTCACAATAACCTCTCTGTTCCGACACCTTAGCACAAGACAACTCAACCAGCAATGTCATTATAACCTCTCTGTTCCGACGCCTTAGCACAAGACAACTCGACCAGTAATGTCATTATAACCTCTCTGTTCCGACGCCTTAGCACAAGACAACTCGACCAGTAATGTCATAATAACCTCTCTGTTCCGACACCTTAGCACAAGACAACTCGACCAGTAATGTCATTATAACTTCTCTGTTCCGACGCCTTAGTACAAGACAACTCGACCAGTAATGTCATAATAACCTCTCTGTTCCGACACCTTAGCACAAGACAACTCGACCAGTAATGTCACAATAACCTCTCTGTTCCGACGCCTTAGCACAAGACAACTCAACCAGTAATGTCACAATAACCTCTCTGTTCCGACGCCTTAGCACAAGACAACTCAACCAGTAATGTCACAATAACCTCTCTGTTCCGACACCTTAGCACAAGACAACTCAACCAGTAATGTCACTATAACCTCTCTGTTCCGACGCCTTAGCACAAGACAACTCAACCAGCAATGTCACTATAACCTCTCTGTTCCGACGCCTTAGCACAAGACAACTCGACGACCAGTAATGTCATTATAACCTCTCTGTTCCGACGTCTTAGCATAAAACAACTCAACCAGTAATGTCATTATAACCTCTCTGTTCCGACGTCTTAGCATAAGACAACTCAACCAGTAATGTCATTATAACCTCTCTGTTCCGACGTCTTAGCATAAGACAACTCAACCAGTAATGTCATTATAACCTCTCTGTTCCGACGTCTTAGCACAAGACAACTCAACCAGTAATGTCATTATAACCTCTCTGTTCCGACGTCTTAGCATAAGACAACTCAACCAGTAATGTCATTATAACCTCTCTGTTCCGACACCTTAGCATAAGACAACTCGACCAGTAATGTCATTATAACCTCTCAGTTCCGACGTCTTAGCACAATACAACTCGACCAGTAATGTCATAGGCGTTAAAACAGGTCTGACTTGTTCTGCATGCAGATTATTTTAATTAGTTTTATAGATACATATCGTACATTCTCTACATTATACTTTATATTTACGCTAATGACTTAAATTATATATTATTTGAATCTATTTTAACAAAAATACTTTACGTGTTTTATGTACCCATTTCAATCTTTTTGATTGCCCAGAGAGAGTGAAATAAACTATTAGATGAAGCGTCACTCTTTTTCTCATGTCACACTTGTTACAAACCCAGGTCAACTGTCGTGACAACACAGAGATCACTGGTCAGTTCAGCTCAAGATTATTTACGTTTAGGAGGCTATTACTCGGAAGTCGGGGGCTACCATAATACACTAAATGAACGAACGAGCGGACCAAAGATTAAGACAACTTGATCCACGCATGCGCGGGGTTCTGTGTCGGTCCTGCTCTCTTCCGGGCGGCACTCAACGGTACTTGTGTCGGGGCCTTGGCCGAGTAAGTGATGGTAACTCCACCAGCCAGATAGGCTGACCATTGGCTGAAACTACCCATGGAGATGATACTTTGGTTACAACTGGCGAGGATGGCAAAGTCAACGTGTGCGCTGTTCCCGACGGAAAACACTACAGGACGGTCCCCTACAAAGTTCGCCTTTGCCCATTCGATGTCGTCAGAGCAGACGACGTACAACGTCTGGTTGTAGAAGAGACGGTTGAAGAAGACAGCGGCGTGGCGATAATATGACACGGAGGGGATCGAACTAGACCTCCCTTCTCTTTCTCGTCGAGCCACTAAGTCAGTGCGACGGATGTGCACACCGATCAGTGCGACGTCTGACGGCGTGAGAGCGAACTTCGCCATCGAATGCAGCAGGAAGTCGTCGGCCTGTCGCTGGATGTCATCGCGCAACCGGAAGTGATGCTGTAGGAGATCTTGCATCACGTTTCCGATGTAATTCCAAGCTTGCAAGAAGCCTACCAGTTCCACGTCAATCCTCGGATCCAGATATTCCGTGCGCTCGTCGTAACCTGTTGTCTTTATAACGTACTGTACCCATTCTCGTCCAGGGCGGTCACTGTCGACTACGGTCACATCTAGCTTGAACAACTTCAGTAGAGGATTCTTTGCAGAGATCACGTGATGCATACCATTCCTTCGCGCGATTCCGTACAGCCCGGCGTAGATAAACATCTCGTTCCCGGTCCGTCCCATGAACATGGCAGACAAGTGCCCAGCGCCCGGCACCGGGTCCGGAAGTGTCGATGTGTTAGCGCGGAATCGGAACACGATAGTCCGGTTGGAAGCACCCACGTTGCCACGTCTTCGATCGACGGTGTATATAGGAACGCCTGCTGCTCGCTCCACCAGTTCCAAGTTAGCAATACTACTGATCTTAATAACGGGATGCTTTGCGTCAGGTATCGGCAGGTCGTTTTCTTTGGCGTATTTGGACTTGGAGCGACGATCCGAATGTATTACTGTTGACGTCATCCCCGCTTTAAACTCAGCATGTTTGGGCAAATATGTGACCCAACAGTACATCGCTATTGCTGCAAACACAGTCACGACGAGACGGCGTTTTCTTACCATGATTTCCGCCGTCGCTTATTGCGCCAGTGAGTGTAGGGAGGGCGGAGTTACCAAGTCGGACGTGTCATGTGATACTCTCACGCGGTCACTGTAAAACCATAAGATGTATTTGCCAATTTGTCATGTAGATGAAGTGTGTGTTGTGTGTGTGTGTGTGTTTTGTGTGTTGTTTGATGTGTGTGTGTGTGTGTGTGTGTGTGTGTGTGTGTGTGTCGTGTGTGTGTGTGTGTGTGTGTGTGTGTGTGTGTGTGTGTGTGTGTGTGTGTACGTGCATGCTGTGTGTGTGTGTGTGTGTGTGTGTGTGTGTGTGTGTGTGTGTGTGTGTGTGTGTGTGTGTGTGCCGTGCCTACGTGTGTGTACGTGTGTGTATGTCCGTGTCCGTGTCCGTGTCCGTGTCCGTGTCCGTGTCCGTGTCCGTGTCCGTGTCCGTGTCCGTGTCCGTGTCCGCGTCCGTGTCCGCGTCCGCGTCCGCGTCCGCGTCCGCGTCCGAGTCCGTGTCCGAGTCCGTGTCCGTGTCCGTGTCCGTGCGCGGGCGCGGGCGCGTGCGCGTGTGTACAGTTGTACGTGCATACACGCGGTGCATGTGTGAAGTACGTTCTTGTGTGTTGGCGAACTCATTGCAACAACGTATGTGACCTGTCGGAGGGAGTGTTTGTGACAGACGCCCTTCCTCCATCTTCTCCGGGGAAGATTCTCAACAAAACAAACCAACAACAGCGACTGTAACTGGGCATCAACTTTCCATTTACATAAGGATTCAATTTCTGAATAATTGAAAGCTCTCCCGGCTAAGCTTACTATGCCATCAACAACGCACCCACACGCAATTAGCGAAGACGATGCAATGACAATCATTTGTCAACTGTTTTGTCTCAGTTACACGATGTCTCAGTTACATGAAAAATGGGCGTCTGAAATCGATATAAACCTTTATTATAATTGTGATCCATTCTGACAAAGACAGAGGTTTATCATGTTTGTATTTCGTGCTGTGACATGCAGGAAAATCAACCTGAGGTACACATAAATTTTTTTGAATAAGATTAAAAGATCGTATTTACGACTGTGTGAATGTAGTTTGCATTGGGAGAAGGCGGGAAGACGAGAGAGTGACATAATTGCATTTTGTGCAAAACCAAACAACGCAAAGGCAAAGGTTCAGATTGCAAATAAATAGTGTATCCTCCCATTTTAGCATACTTTGTTAGTCACAACATGCACACACAAACAGTGCTGACAAACAAGTTAAACTAAAACATAACTAGATACATAACCGGATGATACTTAGTCTCGCTTACCCCGACCGACCCTTGCTCGGCTGCGAGACTCCGTCAAGACACTGTGGCAACTTAGCCAACTACTGAATGTTTTCCGTGCGAGAGGCTAAAAGGTGCTGCCACCGCGCGGAGACTAATCTAGGCTAATCCTGCCACAATTTCTGCTTCATAAATGACTGCAAATTTGTATTTCTGTTTATTTTCTAAGAGCTAGTTATCGACTGGTTTATTTATAACTAGTAAGTTGGAGAAAAGTGTAAAAATCATATCTGGTAATGTCCCGTTGTTCTAACAAAATAATTGTAACGTATTACCAAATACCAAGACTTACTGCTGGTTTATAAACGTATCACAATTTCTTTGTGGAAAAGTTCTGTAAAGAGAGTTTGAGTAACTAATTATAGCTAGGCAAATTAATAAGATGTATTATGTCGGTAATAGTCTTGATATTGATGTACAGGGGTCGGGGGCTTTAGTTTCAGGGGGCTGAGCTTCCAATATTCGTTGTCTGAAGGGGTTGGAAATATTCTTATTCCTGAATATTTAGGGGAGGGTTTTATTTTCCGATGTAATTTATATCGATTTTATTAGTACTTTTTTAGAATATGAGAGTATGTTAGGGGATTTTCGTGAGCCTCAATGCAAATAGAAGCGAAAGGAAATATGTTGACATGTCTCAAAGAACGCACACGGAGGTTCTCGGAGAGCTTCAAAGTGGGATGATTGTTGGCGATCGATCATCAACGGGCGTAACTGCCTGGAAGACGACATGATCCATCTAACAACTACACCCGGTGTCGATCGCCTCTCTCTCCCTATCTCCTCCCCACCTCTCTCTCTCTCTCTCTCTCTATCTCCTCCTCCCATCTCTCTCTATCTCCTCCTCCCATCTCTCTCTCCCTCCCTCTCTCTCTCTCTATCTCCTCCTCCCATCTCTCTCTATCTCCTCCTCCCATCTCTCTCTATCTCCTCCTCCCATTTCTCTCTCCCTCCCTCTCTCTCTATCTCCTCCTCCCATTCTCTCTCTCTCTCTCTCTCTCTATCTCCTCCTCCCATCTCTCTCTCTCTCTCTCTCTATCTCCTCCTCCATCTCTCTCTCCTATCTTCTCTACCCTCCATCTCTCTCTCTCTCTATCTCCTCCTCCCATCTCTCTCTCTTCCCTCTCTCTCTCTATCTCCTCCTCCCATCTCTCTCTCTATCTCTCCATCTCTCTCTATCTCCTCCTCCATCTCTCTCTCCCTCCATTCTCTCTCTTCTATCTCCATCTCTCCCATCTCTCTCTCCTCTCTCTCTATCTCTCCTCCATCTCTCTCTTCTTTCCTCTCTCTCATTCTCCTTCTCCCATCTCTCTCTCTTCTCTATCTCCTCCTCCCATCTTCTCTCTCTTTCTCTCTCTCTCTCTATAACTCCTTCTCCCATCTCTCTCCTCTCCTCT
>JAODUO010001435.1:0-80000 GCA_025642075.2 Ridgeia piscesae | reverse complement strand
AACGTCTTAAGGTTAGTCTGCGACACATACAGACATTGCGACTGTTACCAACCGTACAGACTATACGATGTGTTTTATTAACAAAACGAATCCCAGTCGGGCACGCAGCTTATAGGCTGGGGTGGGTGGATGGGTTCATAAGCACTTCATCTCCGTGGAGGGCATGGAGTTCCCCTCTCTGTCTTAAAGGGATACTCCAGTCAGTGAGAGATTCACACCATTTGCTTACATCTGTTTGTGCATAGTAATTGTGCACAGAGATCGTTAATAAACAATTAATGATAGCATAATTGTACCAGAAACACTCCACGTTAAAATCAGGGCGCTGCCTTCTTGAGACTTATGCGCCAGTGACGTAAACCGCATACGTCACTGGCACATGCACATTCGAAAATTCTACGTCTGTCCAATGGTATTTGATGTATCCAGTACGTCGCGGATTGCTTACGTCACAATCACAATTATTAGCGAAGATTCCGCCAATCATTGCCTTTTTCAACAAAGCGCCAGTGACGTAAACGATTTGGCTTACGTCACTGGCGCATATGTCTCAAGATGGCAGCGCCTTGAATCTAAGTTAGCATGTTTTTGATACCATGAAACTATAACTAATTTTTATTAACGATCTTTGTCCACAGTTACTAGGCACAACCAATATATTATGCATATGTAAGTTAATACTGTGAACCTCTCACTGACTGGAGTATCTCTTTAAGACGACGCAGTAGGTGGTCCGTTTAGAATGCAATTGGAATTTGTTTGAGAATATGCAATGCAGGAAGAACATCAGGGGAACTCCATATTCTCAACGGAGACGAGGTGCTTATATAAGCTTGTCATTGCAGTCAGGGCGGTCATGAATATAACGTGTGACACCGATCACGACTGTCACTTGTGCTTGTTGTGAGACGTTGTTGTTTCAGACCGTCACAATGTTCATTTTTGTCATCTTGCATATTGTGTTCATTGCCGAGTTTTCGTTCTTCGTCGACGGAAGGAGCTACTACACTGGTGAGTGCGACCCCATGACGATGGTGAACGGAAGCTCGACCTTCCATCACCCACGTTATTGGAGGGGGAGGGAAATTTCCAATATTCCGTAAGGTTTCGGATAAACTATCCACCTCCCAAATTCCACGACCAAAATGAAACGGTTCCCATCAACTCATTTACGCAGGATGTAATTTGTATTTAAATCATGCTTATGTGCGTGCGTGGGTTTGTGCGTGCGTTCGTGGTGTGGTTTCGTGAGCGTGTTCATTGTGCTCATGTATACTCGCGGGTGTAATATCAGTTGTTATGGTAGCAAATATATTCTCTCGCCCATAAAGCAGAACTTCGAATTTGAATGAACCAAACATTTTGATATTTTTCTTTAAATGGTCATGCAAGCTTATCGAGAAGAAAAAAACGTAAACTGAAAAACATATATACTAGTAAGACCAATAATATTTAAAATGTTAAAACCGGGGGAACATCATTTTTAACAAAAAATTTTGCCTCGCCCCTAAACAAACGTTTAATTTTTGCCAAACTTTTGAAAACCTTGTTGTTTAAAGGTCATCATTGCCCTTTCAAAATACGAAAAGAAAAATAATACTAGCGAATAACCAACAGATTTAAAAGACATTGAAAAGTTTCCCGACAAAATATTTCACGCTGGGACTGTTCAGTTTACGCGAATAAACTCGGGAGATTTGTATTCCAATTCCGGAGATATTCTAGGCTGCCAAATTTGGCAGTTCTCCCGCCAGATCGGGGAACTTGGAAGCTCTACGTATGACGTCGTTTCTGCAGGGATGTGCAACGGCACGATGATTGACGAGACGGTTCATTTGTGCTGTGGAGACACGCTCTGGCCACGCACCTCGACAACCTCATGTTGTGGCACCGAATTCTACAGGTCTCTGTTGGGGCGAGGGTTATTACTTCGCTTTTTTGGCAGTGTGTCTGTTACGAGTAGTTCATCGTAATCGCCTCTTTGTATCGAAATTCCAGTGGTGTATTTTATTTGTATTATATATAGTTAACTAATTGGCTTCATGGTTTGGTTTCTTCGACACTAAGATTTAAATTTTTGTAAAGTCAGGACATGCCAGACATAAAATATAAAAAGTGGTAGTTAGCTCTAATACTATATAGGACTATATACAGGGCACATAGAGAGAGCACATACACACATACGTGCATACAAGCACACACACACGCAGCACGCACGAGCGCGTGCAGAGAGAGACAGACAGACAGAGACAGACAGACAGACAGACAGACAGACAGACAGACAGACAGACAGACAGACAGACAGACAGACAGACAGACAGACAGACAGACAGACAGACAGACAGACAGACAGACAGACAGACAGACAGACAGACAGACAGACAGACAGACAGACAGACAGACAGACATGGACAGAGAGAAAGAAAGAGAGTAAGAGGGAAAGAGAGAGAGAGAGACAGAGAGATAGATACATAGAGAGAGAGAGAGAGAGAGAGAGAGAGAGAGAGAGAGAGAGAGAGAGAGAGAGAGAAGAGAGAGAGCAGAGAGAGAGAGAGAGAGGAGAGCGAGAGAGCGAGAGAGAGAGAGAAGCGAGAGAGAGAGAGCGAGAGAGAGAAGAGAGAGAGCGAGAGAGAGAGAACGGAGAGAGGAGAGAGAGAGAGAGAGAGAGAGAGAGAGAGAGAGAGCAGAAGAGAGAGAGAGAGAGAGAGAGAGAGAGAGAGAGAGAGAGGGGAGAGAAGAGAGAGAGAGAGAGAGAGAGAGAGAGAGAGAGGAGAGAGAGAGAAGAGAGAGAGAGCGAGAGAGAGAGAGAGAGAGACGAGAGAGAGAGAGAAAAGAGAGGAGAGAGAGAGAGAGAGAGAGAGAGAGAGAGAGAGAGAGAGAGAGAGAGAGAGAGAGAGAGAGAGAGAGAGAGAGAGAGAGAGAGAGAGAGAGAGAGAGAGAGAGAGAGAGAGAGAGAGAGAGAGAGAGAGAGAGAGAGAGAGAGAGACGAGAGAGCGAGAGAGAGAGAGAGAGAGAGAGAGAGAGAGAGAGAGAGAGAGAGAGAGAGAAGGGAGAGGTTTTAATCAATAACATTTACTATTGCAGGACGAATGTAGTGTCATGTTGCGAGGGAAATATTCTTATGCCAAGATTCAAAGGAATGACGTGTGAAGAATACCTGTCAGAAGAATTCGACAAATCTTCAAATCCCATGTGGTATCGACAGTAATGTGTAACATGTCAATCTTCGATATTGCAGTCGCAGTTTGATTCAGAGTAGGGGAAGTAGGGGCATGTCCGCACTCTGAGGCATGTCCGCACTCCCTAGTATTTGCGAATTACGTAATATCTTGTTAGTGGAATCATGCTAAGCGGCAACGCTTAACCCCCAAATCAACAATTTTTGATAGAAGTGAATAAATAAAAAGCTATGGCATAATATTTTATTTTCGTAAAAACTGATGTAATTTTACTCTTATGCTATTATGAGTTTTATATTAACTGCAAGACGTGCATATACTTTTCTTTCATAATTCCAATTTGCATTTTAATGTTTTTATGGTGTGTGAAATAAAGGATACTTTCATAAGGAGCATTTTCGCTAATTCAGAATTGTTCACGTGTTGGATGCTTGGGGCATGTTCGCACAGGCCTGTGCGGTCATGCCCCACCCGCTGTGCCCCACCCGTATTTCGTAGGTCGGTGCCTATAATATTATGTAGTCTACTTAGATACATATTTAGATACTTCCGTTGCTTACCACAAATATTATAGGAAAGTTTGATGTGAGATAGTATATGATTTATTATATAATTATTTAATATTATCACACTTTTATGTTATATCATTCATCGCATCATCAATGTGCATTAGGCTATATCGTGTTGGCCTCACTTTTCCATGTTGTGAATCATTAGGTCCGTTAAATAAATAAAACTTAATTGATCATTTCTCACAGACAAAAATAGCCAAGATGACAAATGATGTGTAATCTATAATATAGAACTTTGCCCGTTAGTCCTGTCTCTCCATACAAAGCCATGCTCGAAGCCGCAGGAAAGAAAATCTCCCTGAAACCGCAACCAGCAGTGAAGAAATCATTGGCTACAGCGATTGGATCTAGAGTCGTGAAGAAATCGTGTGTTGCTTCTTCTTCTTCTTCCAACGACACAGACGAAGGGATGCTGGAAGGAAGCTCTGAGTCAGAAGATTCGGAAAATGAACCGTTGGCTCATGTTATCCATAAACCAGCAGTCAACAGGGGGACTATGTCCTAGTCAAATTTGTCAAGAAACAACGTATGTCCTATTACGCTGGACGGGTGGTGCGTATTGACAAACATGAAGATGACGTGCAGAAGCGCAATGACGTGCGCAAGATCGACACCGTCACTTTCAGCTGCCCAGCAATCAAGGACCTGGCATGACACGACATCATCACAAAGCAGCCAGAGCCAACAACAGTTGGTGACACAACTCACACGGCCGACAAACTCAGGTTTTACTTTGCGCTTTACGAGACCATGCTGTTTTAGCTAGAAGGCATCAGACAGCTGGGTTGCAAACTTTGACTTTCCCCGTTACAAAACCATGCTGTTGTTTGCTTTGACTCTCAAGGAGGAATAAACGTGGACTAGGATTCAAGACCAGTGTATCTTCTAAACTTTATTTATATATGAAAACTTGAAACCGTTGATTTGTGTTCTCTTATGTTTATTTTTTAAGTAATGCACGTACCTGTAGCCTACACATACCAATACATATTATTATTATTGCAGTTAATAGTCAGCTCTGAGACCAGCTGTTGCTTCGCCATCCCGTGAGGCATAACCGCACACAGCATGTGGCTATGCCCCGTACCTTGGGGCATGTCCGCACAAAGGTATGCCTCTAGATTTGACCAAATATTGAAATATCTGATGGGATATGCAATGTCTTAACTAACTAACAACAAAGTAATATGATTGCTCATTCTGAATGCTAAATATCGCCCTCTTTGCACACACAGTGCATTATCTATAGTGTGTTTCATCTTAAGTGTGCGGATATGCCCCTACTTCCCTACATGCCTGGATTAATTAGTTTTCTGATAATTAAAATAAATCATGACCATAATGGAATACATCGTCGTTTGATATATCTATTTCAGTGAAATCATGTTTAGATGCTCTCTGTTTTCTGGATTATTACGGTCACGATGAATGGTTTATATATACATGTATATTATATATATATATACTTATATATATATATAATTATAATATACACATATACAAAATACACAGATATAATATATACCACTGGATACACCCACACACACACAACACACACACACACACACACACACACACACACACACACACCACACACACACACACACACACACACACACACACACACACACACACACACACACACACACACACACACACACACACACACACACACACACACACACACACACACACACACACACACACACACACACACACACACACAAAACTATTATATTATTTGCATAAGTGCATAATTGTACTTTATTATATGACAAACGTATATATTCCATGTGTAATGTTACTGCACTTATTAATAAGTACAGTATCTATGATGTACACACGAGATGAAATGCACAATACACTGTTAGACATAGACAGCAGTCCTTCTACAATATCATATGTTTAGCTTTCATATAAAAATATTGTACAAATCTCTTAGTGTCATGTGTCTAACAAGATCAGTGTTTGGACATTTTGAATACGTCAAGAAATAGAATCACCTCAGCAGTAACCTGGCACCCTGCACCTACTGACGTAGTCCAAACACAACACTGTCTTGCATAACTCTGGCAGACCACATATGACCATATGAATAACCCACTAGCACCAGTCACCATTGTTGCATATGTTGCAGGGTGGGATAAGGGCAAACAAGATGGGTGAGGGTAATACTTAAATGACACACATCTGAGGATGGGTATTATAAGACAAATGTAGATCTTCGCGACGGTCATTGAGGGGATTTTCCCTTGAACATTTTGCAAAAGAAAACTGCTAACAAAATCTAAATTCGATACGACAAGAAAAACTGCAACAGAAAACTAGATGAATGTAGAATTGAGGTAGCCATGTTTAAAATGCCAGGGCCATTGGCGAGCCTCACTTTGAGTTTTTGTGCTCCCCAGACCACCATCTCTGGATCCACCCCTTGTATTAAATGGAGGGTGCCAGCTCCTCTGCCCATAATTGGCATAGCAGTAATTTGTAACAAGAAGGCTGCTGTTTAGAACGTGGGAAAGTTAAACATCAAAGGGTATTGTGGTTAACTCTGTGTGCCTCTGCATTATTGCCAAACATTTCTATTTTGAAACTGAATGTTTTCTTTACCATTTGAATGTGTTACAGCCGGAATCTTTAAAATTGCGAACATTGCTCCGGGCTTAATAAGAGAGCTAAACACAAATTGGCAGGCACTAAGCCTTCATATGCACAATTTAGTCACAAGAATGTATTGCTAAATGAAAAAAAATAAACTTAAGGGCTGTCACCCTTGCCTTATTGATTCACAGATCATCTTCAACGGATGTGTACACTCCATTAATAGTTTCCTCGTTTAATTTCTGTACAGCATCTCTGCAGCTAAATCTTCAATGCAGTAACATTAATCACTGTATCAACACATGAATAATACTCACAGTAAACATTTTGTAACCATTAGATGATGGCTATGGTTGTTCAAACTATTCAAGTGTAAAGTTTGCATCAAATTAAATGCTACCACACAGACACAAAGCAAATGAGGTCGTTTTTGTCTGAAAAATATCTTTGCTGTCCTTGTTTCAAGGTCGAGTCCATTAATTGCAGTAGAATTACTAAGTAAGTGTGCTGGATGATAGTCATCATTGTTTCATTCTCAACAGTGAATTCCAACAATAAGGAACATAAAAGTGCGCATTAACAACGCTCCATGTCTTCATATTCCCTGTATCAATAATAGATAAGCCAGGTTCCTTTCCGTACTTTGGGGATTTCGTCAGGGATTGCATATTTATCACAAGCATCCATTACATGCAGGGAAAGTGTAGGTGACTTGTGTGATCTATGGGGTACGGTGTTTGAGACTTCACAGTCAGGGGTAGTGTTGGAGACTTCACAGTCAGGGGTAGTGTTGGATATTTTCTGTGGCATTCAAAGTGTTAGTCTTAAGTCAGTTCTCTATAATAAATAAAACATCAACAACTATTTCCCTTTCAACATTAACACATGCCACTAGGGGATGTAATTCACCCCCCTTGTGGCATGTATGGGTACATAATATAGTGCTACCAAGAACAGTGTTTTGAAATGGCTCATTTTAAAATGTACATTTTCCTTTTATCAGGATTCCTTAAAACAAGTAACCACTATAAACACACATCCATCCGTCCGTCCGTCCGTCCGTCCGTCCGTCCGTCCGTCCGTCCGTCCGTCCGTCCGTCCGTCCGTCCGTCCGTCCGTCCGTCCGTCCGTCCGTCCGTCCGTCCGTCCGTCCGTCCGTCCGTCCGTCCGTCCCATTTCGTATAATGTTGCATGTTGTAGCCCAACTTTCGGGTAATGTCACACAGTTAACATAGCACTGCTATTCTACTACTGTTAAAATATGCCTACTGCTCTTCTTTAAACATTAACACTTCACAAACTCTCTTCATTGAAAATATTTAGCCAATTTTATGTACACCACCAATCCCTTGCACTAAGGACTGGGTTCTGCGATATATACACATTTCCTGTCTGTGAGAAGGAAATAATTGTTTGGTTGTGCCGACTTATTTCAAAAGCACGCATTTTAATCAGCCACCTCTACAAAGTCTCAGTTTGTTAAATTGTATTAATGAACAGTCCACGATTCATAGCGACTCCATCTTGCTGTGAATAGCATCTGCGACAATCTCCAGACTGTCTACATCAAGTTCTGACACTAAGTGTAGACAAGCTTGTAAGATGTTGGCATTCTGCAAGACAAAACATTCTTTATATAAAGATGTTGAGATTCTGCAAGATAAAATTATTCTACACAACATATTAAAACTATAGCAGTAGATACACACTGAAGAATTGTGTTGTAGCTTATCTACAAAAATTGATGCACCTAAAAATTTAACATGCAAACTTACAAACTACAGCAATATTGGTTTCAGAAATGAACAATGACAATTTTGAAACATACTGAAAAATTGTATTGCAATTGTTTATCAACAAAAATTGCTGCACTTAAAAAATAACCTTCGGCAAACTTTCAAACTGTAGTAAATTATTTAATATTTGTTTTGTAAATGAACAGTAATAAAATTCGGAAATTGCATACACACAGACAAAACCCATATGTCGAGTAGTTCCAATCGGATATGGTACAGTCACTTTCACATTTTATTTACATAAGTCTAGTGCACACAGAACCAATAACACTTTGGCCAACTTCGATTGTACTACTCCGATTACTCGCGTGACCCTAATGTGGTATCCTGTTTATGGTAATTTACACTGAGCACGCAGTACTACGAGAGTAATCCAACTGAACAGCGATAATCGTGATCACCGAGTACACCTTATGTAAATAAATTAAATAAAGTAATCAGTTGTTCTGTGTGTAAATTATGATGTTCATCTTATTGGTCTTAAATAATAAATCATAGAATGTGGTAACTTTAACATAATAATAATAAATGCATATTTAAATCATTGTGTCATATAATGTTTAATTAATTTCTTGTATAGCAGGGGCCTATGTTCCCAATTGGCTGTCACTGCTAATGACGTAGTTACTCGAGTGAATCCTCTCAAACCGCGACTGCCTTGGATAGTGACCTTCAAGATTCACCTTGTTTATCTAGGTCAAGAAGGGTCACGTGGATGTTCGATTGGCACTCATGTTACTCCGGTTACTCCCGTAGCTCAATCGAAGTCAGCCTTAGAGTGGTCACTTTGAAAACCACTTAAAAACGCCACCTCACAAACAATAATGGCACAAGTGACTGGTAAATCTGGCTACTTAAGACTTTTTTGTACATATTGTACCATGTATATGTTACTTACAAACTTACATCTGCCTTGTCATTTACAGCAAACTAGCCATGCTTCTGAGTGAATAGTTTCACAACTACAACAGAGAGCACTGTCACACATAAAATTGATTAATCACGCCGTACCCTTTGTCGTGCAGTGTGACAAGACCGCGGTTTCAAAGGTGTCACTTTTTCGACTGGAAGAAGACGCAGGCCAAGTTGAGCCCGGATCCTACTGCAAGACGGAAGGCAACAATTGCATTTACATATTACTGTACATGCCGGTGCTAATAATACAACACTACAAGCTGGGATCATTAATTGCAACATCACTGCCATTATTTGGTATGCTGTCATCATGGTGATCCGCCATCTTGGTAATACACAACTCAACCATGGAACCCAAACAATGCAAGGGAATTTTTGCGGATAAAGCCATTTCTAAAGTCTGACAGCAAAATATACCAGTCGTTTAGTTGATTGACCAAAACTGCCCAGCTGATGCGCTTTCTTACAATTTTTGTACACAGCCCAATGAGCTCTACATGGGACACTGACATGATATAAGATCAGATATCACATAATTACTAATCATCCCAATTTCTAGTTTGGTGATGTTGGTGTTGTTACCCACAAGGTGGCGCCACATACACTAACACTCCTGCCCCTTCTCTGTTGCTATGAACAATATATGTACTTATTTCAACATTCATAAGCAAACAGATGAGACGTTTGTACAGTACTCCTACAGACTGCGGTGTTCTCATTTTGTGGTGGTCACGTACATTTTTTTAGCCATTGCAAAATAGTGGATGACGAGATGTTGTATACTTTGGTCTTCAATTCATTACACTATACTTTTGGCAACAGAATTTCAGTTTGGTCTCAACTATCAGATACCCATAGGTTTATCTACAGACCTGGCCACCCATCAATTGCATAGATAAATCCGTTTTTGGTCAGGAAAAAATGTATAGGCCGAAAAAGCATATCATTATATCATTTATATGTTGTCAATTGTGCTTTGAAAATGGATGTTGCACTTGTGCAAACATGAATGTACAATCATTGTGTATTTTGGGACATAATTTATGTACATGTCTGCACGTGTGCAAGTTCAGACACATGTGTCTACTAAACTCTACTTGTACAGTTCTGGACTGGCAAAATCTGCATTCTGCATGAAGGCCTGGGGGTGGGGGGGGGGGGAAACGCTTGGACCATTGCCCAAACTTTCTTGATCTATATAACCTCTACCATATGGCACTATATTCTTGTTTTATTGATCAGAAATGTCTATTGGTCATCAAATTGTGGTCATAGTATTTTCTTATGTTTGGGCAATAATTGTTCAAGCATTAAATGGAACCTGTGCTCAGAACACACCAAGCAATAACTAGAACATGGGAAAGTTACACATCAAAGGGTATTGCGATTAACTCTGCTCACCTCTGCATTAATACCAATCAGTTTTGTTTTGAAACTGGATGTTTTGTTTATCATTTGAACGTGATGCAGGCGGAATCTTTAAATAAACACAAACTGGCCGGCAATAAACCTTCAACGTATTATTAAATGAAAAATTAAACCCAGGAATAGGCACCTTTGCTTTAAGAAGCCCACACATTGATTTAACAAGACAAGATTGCCACGTAGAGAATCAACTCTAGATGGCAAGGTAGACAAGGAAACCCTTTGGCTTATCGAGAGTCCAACCTCTATCTAAATGTACCCCGCCCTTCTTAGGTATATGTCGATTTAATTTTTAAACATGTTAACACTACCAGCACCTACACAATCAGCTGATAATATGTTCCATTCATTTAGTTATTTGATAAAATTAGAATGTTCTAATATCTAGTCTACACTGCTCCTTTGCTAATGTAACTCCATGTCCTCTAGTCCTTCTCCCTTCTTTAAACGAGAAAAAAAAATATTTCTGTAAATATTTTCATATCCATTCAATAGTTTAAACACTTCTATCTGATCTCAAATCAATCTCCTGGTTTCTAGTGTTGTTAAACCACATTCTTTTCATAACTACTATTGCTGAGTTTTGCTCTCCTTTGTACTCTTTCTAGTGTATCAATATCCTTCTTGACTGTCACTCACTTTGTTTCTTCCCATGTCAACGTGATGGGGTTCCCCTGCCTCTCCTCATCCTCCTCCTTGTCGCTGTCTCCCCTTTCCCTCCTAGCTGCCTCCATAATCTCTGTGAATTTGTTTGTATTTGTGCGGGCAGGGCTATTGGCCGGTAACATATGGGCAGGGCTGTTGGCTGGCGACAGACGGGCAGGGCTCGTGGCCGGAGTGCGGCGGGCAGGGCTAGGGGAGCGTGACGGGCAGACACGGTTGATGACAGGCGGCGGGGTAACTGCTGATGTCACTGGATTGCCACAAAGTCTTAAATCAAGGCCTCTTTCAAGGGCGTCGTTTATCTCGTCCTGTTGAACCACTGAAACACAAGCAGTCATCTTAATGCTTTGACAATTGTCTGGATTGTTCAGCCCAATGTTTGATTAAACATTACACAATACTGTATTGCTTAAATCAATGAAGTATCACTGGAGCAACTATTTTGTCTGAGTTGCGAGGAAATCTTTATGGTATTCACATTGAAATAAAGGTACAACCTCTGGTCTGGAGGGTCATCTTGAAATTTGCCTTTTCCTAACTTAAGGCTAATTTCTAAGGTGTAGTTTTGTCTTCTCCGCTGAAACATGACATCTTAGACAATATCAGACTCACTTATCCACTACTGGGTAACTGGAGATTAAAAAATATTATGAAGTGTAGTTACAGCCTCATTCTGGGCATGATTAATTTCTTTCTGATGGATGGCAGGAATTGTAGCAGTTCACGTGACATGCCTCTTTTTAGAGCAAGATTTATTCTCTTTTTCTGGTTAGCTAACATGCGAGTTCAGAATGTGCTTTGGCCTTTGTCAAAGGATGTATGCATGTACTTCATACATATGTTTGTGTGTGGTTCCGTGGGGGGTGTGGTGGTGTATGTATTTGTGAGAAATAAATGCTAAAACAGCACAAATCTTTGTTACGTAAATCAGGTATTTAAAAACACACCATTTACTCTTGAGAATGTGTACGTTCTCGTATTTCCTACCAATACTGCGTTACTGCTAGTTCATTCTTTCTACCCAATAGCAGACGAACCTTACCAACATTATCCAACTTCTGCAGATTTGGTAACGTGCGTAGAACAGTCAGCCTATAGAGGTCACCTGTGGCACATGGGTTGTCGGCAAGCCAAAGGTTGCGAAGCTTCGGCAAGTTGCGTAAATGGCATATTTCAGACAGATCCTGGATATTGTTTTTGCGGATGTACAGTTCCTCAAGGTTTACACAGAAGGCAAAGTCTGCCAAACTGGTGATTTCATTGACACTGCAAACAAAACGAGGATCTAATACAATGTGCATGATACACATACATGTTAAGTTTTGGAAATGCCAATGTGGGAGATTTATACGTAAATCGGAGGGTCTTGGGGGGAAAACGGTATTTTATACGTAAATCGGAGGCTCTTGGAAAATGGGGCTATTATATGTAAATTAGGTTTTTAACCATAAATGCAAAGAATATAATACAAAAAGGAATAAATTCCACTGATTAAGATATTGACATAGATATTGTTATATGAATTAACTTACTCTGGAGCAAAACCATTCTTGTAGCCATGAACAATATTCAATATTAACATATATGTTTTATTATCATTATATAATACCACAAATATAATAAATTCCCTGGTAATCTCATATAAAAAATGATGTGTTGCTGTTTGGCTCTCGTGAATTAAAAAGAAGGCTTAGCCTTGGTGATAGAACAATAACTATTATAATGTTCAGTAATTTACTTCTTGTGTTCTAGGTATAGGCCTAACATTGGCATATTTGTTCAGCTTCTGATATGTATCATAGGTTGCAAAGAATCCCTTGCATAAAAAGCAGCAGCATCTACATATTTTTTTACACAACTAACATAATCTTTACATGTAAAACTTGAATATGGAATTCATTTTCATGAGCTGGACTGAGCCATGGTGACACAGGCCCGACTGGAGATATTTAAATAAGCATGTTTTCGTCTGTTAAGGATGTTTTTCATTTACATGTCAAATGTACTCAAATAATAAAGCGCTTAGCAAAGGTACATACATTTACAAACATGCACATGTAATGTAGATGTATGGATGGACATTATTTGTATAGATGTAAACGGATTGCAGTTTGTTCTACAAGACTGAAACGTACACAGTGGGCGATAATATGGTATCGAAGCGGCTCGCGGCATTTCTATAAAGCTGATAAACAATGTCAGCGACAGGCGGTGTAGGTCTTGTACTTAGGTATTTATTACACTGTTTTTAATGTTCAGTCATCACAGTAAGACGTGATTTAAATAATTCCAATTCAGGTCATTGTTCAAATCGTTGTCCGCGCCGGCGGTGTCTGTGAGCGATTAGCTCAGTCTCAGACTCGATTGCAATTAGTTAACTGGCATTGGCATTGCTATTCATTGTGAGGCGACTCTGAAAAACACTTGAGACAATGCCCAGCCAGAAATAAACCAATTATCCGCACCCAGTAAAGTAAATTACGTACAATTTGTTTGTTTTTGGTGGACTGAAAACCGGAAAGAGCCGGATGCTCCCGCAATTTTTTTCACTTATGTTTCGATGAAATTGCGGGAGATTGTTTCTCCCGCGCGGGAGATCGAGATATTTCCTTGTAATTGCGGGAGTCTCCCGCTGAATGCGGGAGACTTAACATGTATGGATACAGTGTCAATTACAGAATATAATAGCAATGAAGGTAATTTTTGCAATTACTAATTAACTTAAACAAGGTATGATTTGAATAGCATATATTCGGCCAATTCAGTAAACCCTAGACTTCTCGGGAAGCATGTGAAGAGCCAGACTGAAATAACTGTGTAAAGACTATTCATACATAAATATCCACCACTGTATACAGCCAGATACTTGTTGTCATAGCTGTGTGAATGGGGACAATGTGGACTGAACAAACTTGGCCAAGATTAAAAATGACTATAACTATAAGAGAATTTTATTTGGGAATTTCTAAACTGAGACTTTGATACAAGTACTGAAATAGGCATGTATCGAGTACAATGTTATGTATTAATCAAAACGGTAAATTAAGTAGTCAGTGTCACCTTAAACTGATAACTTGAATATTTGGCATTTTTCTCAGGATACTAACATCGTTCAATGAGGTTCCCCTGAAACAGAACATAAAGTACTTTTTTATTTATAAATAACTGTGTATGTTCAAATCAAACTAAACTCATATAATATTCAACAGCAAAAATATATGTTGGATATATACATTACATATAATGTGTGTGTGTGTGTGTGTGTGTGTGTGTGTGTGTGTGTGTGTGTGTGTGTGTGTTGTGTGTTGTGTGTGTGTTGTGTGTGTGTTGTTGTGTGTGTGTGTGTGTGTGTGTGTGTGTGTGTGTGTGTGTGTGTGTGTGTGTGTGTGTGTGTGTGTGTGTGTGTGTGTGTGTGTGTGTGTTGTGTGTGTGTGTTGTGTGTGTGTGTGTGTGTGTATGTTTGTGTATGTTTGTGTATGTTTGTGTGTATGTATGTGTGTGTTAGATATATATGTGTGCATGCATACAGAAGTTGCCATGTTAACTAAACATTGAGAGATATATACAATAACAAACTATAAGCAGGTGCTAGGTATGTTGTACATTTTATTTACAATACAGTACCATGGGATAAATAAGGGATCTTGAGGGCCCTGCAAAATGGATCTTGAGGGCCCTGCAATGCCTTGCCAGTGCATCATGTTTGAAAAACAACAGGCAAGTGATAACATTTGTGAATTAATTTAGGCGAGCAATTTGTTTGTTTTTCTTTTTGCCTGTTGGTGCCACTGCCTAATTGTGCCATTCTGTGGCTCTGTCAGCTTCCATTATGCAAGGGTCAGTATGCAGATTGATTTAGGACACCAACCATTGGCAAATTGGTATAACTTGAAAAGTGACATGCTGATAATACATTTCACATAAGAAAATACTGGAGATGATTTTACAGAAAATGACAACTGCACAGATGTTGAGAAAAAATGGAAGGCAAAACAATTCAAGCTTAACACCAAATTAAGGATATTCAACTCAAATGTCAAAGCAGTGTTACTCTATGGAGAAATGGCAAAACACACAGAAAACACTGACAAGAATATAGACATTCATTAATAAATGCCTGCGCAGAATCCTACAACTGAAGTGATCAGACAAAGTATCCAACATTACACCCTGGAAATGGTCAAATGGCCCAAACAACTTCCAATAGAAAATGAAATAAAGAAGAGAAAATGGAGGTGGATAGGACACACACTTAGGAAACCTCCAGAAACCATCACCCGTCAAGCCATCAGATGGGAAAAAGGAAGGTCATGGAACACCTAGCAGAGACATAGAAAAAGAAACATAGGAGATGTGGTACACCAGGAGACAGATGGAGAAGATGGCCACAAACAGACAACAGTGGCACTCCCAGTGAGCAAATTAAAGTACAAAATTAAATAACAACACATGGTTATAGGTTGTATTCAACTGCTGCAAGGGCAGCCTATGGCTCTGTTGGACTATTTCACTGCTACCCATCTGGTGCAAAATCACTTGACATGCATGACTGACAACATGGTCAACAGGAATGCAGTATTTTCTAGATTTCAACTTCAAGGCCTAATTTTAAACAAAATTGTATTGTAAACTATCTCATCGTACTTAGTTTTTCCTTGAATAATACAACTATATAAACATCTAAATCCGTCTTGTAGGTATAATCCTTAGTAGCATAGAGAGATGGTTAACTTTAGAAGTTACATTAAGTTCAGTAAGATTATGTATAATTTGGGTACAACTGATCACGGATGTCAGATTATCAAAGCGGCAAGGCAATGCAGTCTGTCAATAACTTGATTTTGAATAAGATTATAAGGACTAACATTTTTTTGGCTAACGGAATTGTCCAACAATTCCCCGTTGAAGGGGTATTGCCGCCGACGCTACCGGTTATTGGTACTACCACTGAGACTAGAGTATGAGCGGCTCTGTCACTGGGAATCACCGACAGTGCCACTGGCTACTGGAAGTGACTGGCCCTGCTGTCACTGTGCTTGGCCTGGCCTGGCCGGCGTAGTCGTAGACAGTAGTTTTTGCATTGCTACTATGTCACATAAAACGTACCAACAATTTAGCTTTCTGACATTTTCCAAATCAGATGCTCGCGATCTCGCTAACACTAAATTTTGGGAAAGTTTATTCATCGCGAAGGAACAGCCAACTAAATCAGTTTAACAAAAGTTGTGCAAGATCAAACGAGCTCGGCCCTGACACCGGAAGTTAAACATAACCGGCTCGGAAAACATTATACATTTGAATAAAATGTGAATGTTGCTTTATTTCAGCTAAGGTTGCCTTTATCTGGTAGATATGAGTCTATAATAAATACACATATTAAGCTAAAGACAAAAACATTCGTTCAAAGAGTCTACAAAATAATCCGCCAATCAGCATTCAACATATCAATTTGGCGGACATTTTAAAAACGTCAATGTTTTGAAGAAAATAAGGCCGATTTAGCGGGCGTTTTAATGCTTTGCCCGTTGCCCGGATCGCTGTGTATTCACCCCAAAATTCGATTAAATGTCATGCGATATTGTATTGCATAAATCAACGAAGTATGGCTGGAGCAGGCATTTTGTCTGAGTTACAACGAGGAAATCTAGATGGTATCCACACCGAAATAAAGGTAGGCACGACCCCTCCGCCCGGCAGTACGAGGACGACATAGACGTAGTATTGAGATTTGCATTTTCCATCTCAGAGGTTGTACACTATGCGAGGCAATGTTACCGACTCTGACCAGTCGCAAAATATTGTTATAATAATAAACGAAATTGTGAGATCACATTTTCATGTTAATTGCGGGGCCCGTTATTTGCCACTCACTGAATCAGCCTGCAACTTGCATGTCTGTCAAATGTCAGGGACTGAGGGAGTGACTGACACATCTGTGACTGACACATGTTTCACTCTCTTTGTCTGACACTGCACCGCACCGCCCATTACACAATTTTTGGGCAGTGGTTTACCTTGAAACAGGTAATCTTCCAGTTAATGGCCTAAATTATTAAGGCTTTTTCAAAACGTTTTTACCACCTGTTTTCGGTATGTATATGTTCGGAATATCATTCTACATAAATTCCGATACAAAGAAGTCAGATGTTAATATTTTTAATTGTGTTTTAAAGCAATCTAATGCCGCTGAGTCAACGTCAGATGCATCAGAGCTGCAAAAGCGATATCTTGCATGTGCATTGCGAAGTCGAAATAAAAAGCAATTAGCAATATTTTTTTGATAAATTTAAGCTTAAAACAAATAACACTGAATTATACATAATAAAATTAATGATGTAGCCTTAGTTTTGGGGACATATTCGCAAATCGCAAGACATCGCCTTTGCGGTCATGATGCCTCTGGGGTGCATTAACCACTCACGCTCTGTGACATTGGCTCATTTACGTCAACATTAAACTGATCTAAAACACAATTTAAAAAAATGATATCTTTCTTCTTTGGAACGGAAATTATGTCAAATGATATTCTGAACATATACACATCAAAAACAGGTGGTAAAAACGTTTTGAAAAGGCCCTAATAATGTAGGCCATTTAACTGGAAGATTACCGAAACATACTGGTCAGCAATTATTGTTATCTGCATTCTTTGGGGCGAGTTTGGGCACTTGTTTCACTGTTGTGTCCAGGGCTGCAGTCAATTCCAGAATGAATTGGAATTGGTAAAATAATTATCCTGCAATTCTGGAGCAGGAATTGGAATTGAAACGTTTTGAACAAAAGGAATTATTAATCTTCATTCTGCAGCCATTTCTCTGTTATATTGTTGAATTTTTTTGTCCACATATAATAGCTTTTTAATACCTTCTTATTTGCTGAGTGGTTATATTAAATGATCATATTTGATTATGCATCAGGTAAACACATTGTTATCATTGTTCCATTGCTCTTCTGCAAACTGTTCTGTCGTGTACTTAAAACATGGTATAAAATACACATTCATTTGTGTGAGAGACTGCATTTCTTATTGAACAGTGTCCAGAAAAAACGACCTAAAAAGATGCTAACACTTCTGGTTTGAGTTGTTTTCTCTGTCTACCCCTTTGTCCTACATTCATCATGTTTCTGTAGAATGAAATAAATGTCTATCAGCTTGACTATGACTAGTATGAACTAAGATGTCAACACATACTAACTATTTGTGTGCCAAAACAATAGTGTAATTACTAATTAAAATGTAAACATTGAACCATGTTTTCAGGCATACATCAATCCCGTTCTGGATGGCTCTGTCAGAAGGAAATCATCTGAATTAGCAACCTACAGCTTCCACGCTGTCAAGTTCCTGCATGCCTACACAACACACTTTGACCGTGTTCCCGATGCTCAAGTGAAAGATGTCTGGTCAGTGCTGCATGCCTGCTACTCCTGCAGCAAACTTCACCAGCCGGCCCTCAAAGAGCCTCTGACCATAGAGAAACTGCTGTACCACTTGATGAATAAACTACTCAAGCGGGTTGGTATTTAAACATGTATATATATTATATACAAAGTACGCATGGTATGCAATAATCATGCATTTAAGTGAGCATTTGTGTCAGATATTGAAGACATGCAGATACCATTTCCAGTGTAAATAATGTACTCACATGTTGTGCAATCAGAAAAGGTTGTGTTTTACTGACACAGGAGAGGCATTGTTAAAGTAGTTTCAATTTTAATTTGGTAGCCATTTATATTAATGTAGAATAAATAAAGTGTTTAAATAGTAAAACACTGTTAAACTTTAAATAAAAGTTATTAGACAATGTTGGTTTATCAGTACTTATGATATACATGTATATGTACAAATTCTGGTAGATTCTGATAACATTACATCCATATAATTTGTTATGTATGTTCGTTAATCATTATTCATGTGCATGCTTACTCAAAGCTCCTTCATTTATAGAATTATATTTGTTGTTGAACAACCGCTGTTTCCTGATGACATGAAACTCACCAGTCACCATGGATTTTTCTCTGTGCTTTGGTTGAAGCTTACGTTTGCAACAAGATTGTTCACACTATATTTCAAGTTTATTTGAATCACCTACAGACACATGTTACACTTTTTGTTTGACAGGGTTTTCTGGAGGCAGGGCTAGAATGTGCGACAGGCATCTACAATGACATCACAACCAAGACAGTGGAGGCAGCAGCTAGAAGCAACATGGCCTATGGTGCATTCGTTGTCATATGGAACTGTACGCTACAGTACGAACAGAAGAACGCCAGTTCTGACTGTGTTCTTATCTTAAAGCTACGTGCCATGGCCATTCGTTTATTGTTGGCCAGCGGAAAAGCACTGGCAATGATAGAAGAAAAGGTCACAGTAACCATTGAAAAATTACAGTTTTCACTGTCTAGAAAGTCACAACCATCCAATCAGAGCATAGTGGACGGTTCGTTGGAAGTTGCCTGCAAGTTGTTGACATGTGTGACTGAGTACCTTCGACGAAACTTCACTGAGAAGGACTGTGAAAACGCCATTTCTCTATCATACACTGAAGTGCATCTTCGACACTTGAAGCTTCTCGTTGATCATGGTCGATTCGACGAGGCTTCTGCAGTTGCAGACAATCTCAAAGAAGACATCGTGTTTCTTTCCGGTACAAATACCAAATCACTTGCCAGGAAGCGTGATCTCCTCGATGTCTCTGTTGAATTGCGTTGTTTGGGCGTTGCTGCTGTCGCAGTGAGGAGTGCACCGGTTTTTGGCCATAATAGCTCCGTGAGTGACCTCAACCATTTGATTGAGGCGTGTAACAAAAAGTTGGACACTTTGTGTAGACTCCACAGTTTCGACGTAGATGCATTGCGAATCGTAACAAACAGCTGTCATTTCTGTGCAGATTGTCTACAGAAGCAACAGTTGGATGTGGAAGATCGCGTTATGTTCTGCCTTTATGGAAATCTGATCAAGTTGTACCAGATTGAGTTGAAGCTCTTGCAGAAGGGTCTACATGGAACGGAGCAACAGAAGGATGCAGCCCCGCAGTGGAGGAGGAGACTGAAATTTGTGCAGCGGACGGAAGTGGACGTCAGCTTGAGAAGACTTGACCGCGTCTTGATAGCGCTGATCAGTGACAAAGGTACGGAGGGGGCTGAAGGCAGTGACCATGGCTTGGTCATTAGAAAGAACAAGTAGAACTGATTCTACAACTAAAGTATATACATATCTGTTCCACTTTTGTATAGTAAACCGGTGGTATAATAACCTGTCAACAGAACATGGTTAATGAAAATGATTATTAATTTGCTATTCCCCAGTATGGGTACAGTTTATGGGTTAACAAATGTAGGTTGTGGGAATGTTATTCTGTGGGGAAAAATTGTTTGTTTACACATTGACTTCAGTCAATATTACAGGTAAATAACTTATTGGCAGAGCAACATTTTGAAATGTTGCTCTGCCAACAAGTTATTTACTTGTAATATTTAATTGTGAACACAATTTTCAATATGAACAGAATATACAATGTACATATTATATACAGAAATATGCATGCATGTGGATACATGTTATTCTTTGAAGCAACAATGGTCCATGAAGAATAATGAATGTGAACTGCTTGTCTGAAATTGTGTCAGTGTGTATTGTTTTCCATCAGACAAGATGACAGACAAACAACAACTGTTGGTGCAAAGTCAAGATGACATGAAAAGGTTGTGCAAGACGCTGGGGCAGTACCGAGGGACATCTGAGTTTAGCTCGAAGGAGGAAGATCGGTCATGGATCAGAGACATCTTATCACACCTCGGTAATATTGCCATAAAATCATGATTCACTTTGTTCAATAAGTGCAGATGACCAAGTGTTGGTTATGTTTCTACAGGTGTCTGAAATGTCGTCTAACGCGACAATTTGTTTACGTTTGGTCTGTCAATGCAATTTCAATGATTATTTATAATTGTTATGTTTCTAAAACTGGACTGGATGCTACCAGATGTTACGTGAATCAGATATCTTGGCCCATGATGGGTTCTCTAGTCTCTCCCAATAAACCTACCAGTGAATCATGACCATTGTGAAATCTTTGAACCATGTGGAGCCGCTGAACTGTGCCCTCTGCTTTAGTTTTTAGATCTTATTTTTTGCGACCTTGTTGCAGTGGAAATCAAAAGACTGTACTTCTAGCTAGGTTTATTGTAAGCAACATGCAACAGTTTTGACTTGCACATTTTCCTTGAGAAATTGGTGAAATGTGCCATGAATTATTAGATGTCTCAATAATTTGTATATTGTTATTTTGACTTGCATATTTTTATTGGGAGATTGTATGCAATAATAAGTATAATAACCTGGTAATATTTATCCATGAAAGGAAACATATTCGGCAATAATTTATTTGAGCATTGAGCATGCAAATATCGTTGTAGACAATTTGTCACATTAGATCAAATGTCGTAGTTGACGAACTGTTGCATGAGACCAAATGTTGTTAGATAAAAACTCAGACCTGTTTATCCACCATAAAGAGAGGGATTGACACAGTATCAGAAATAAAGTTGTGAACAATGCCAGAAATAAGCCCTCTGTGTAGACATGGGGTCAAATACATTTGTATTTGAAAGTGTTTAAAAACTTATTTAAAAGTATTTGTATTTTATCTTTAGGATTGAAAACTATTTGTATTTAAATACTTTCCTAAAGTATTTAACTTTCTTAAATACTTTCAAATACTTTTTCAAATACATTGTCAGTATAAACATTTCTGTTTCAAGATCACATGTAAATGATGTAATGCCTGCCAAACTGATTACCTTCACTGCAACTTCACCCAACAGTGCTAATTACTGATGAAGACACTTAACAGCAGGTGTTCCCATGGCCCTTGCATAATACTTTTGTTTGTCATCATATGAGCAAAACACAAATTATGCCTGTAAACTAGATGTCTCAATATATGAGTTGATTTTCTTTTACCTACATAGTAATACATCCTGAAAATGAAAAGTATTTGAAAGAGTATTTGAAACACTTTCCATTGTATTTGTATTTAAGAGTATTTGTATTTAAAAGTATTTGTATTTGAATCCCTTAAGAGTATTTGTATTTAAAAGTATTTCTATTTGAATCCCTCAAGAGTATTTGTATTTAAATACATTTCAATGTATTTGACCCCAGGTCTGCCTCTGTGCTTGTGTCTTAATACTACTGCAAATTATTTATTTATATATTTGGTGTAGTTTTCCAAAATTACACATATAACATAGAGATACATTTAAGGAATTCACTATATCCTGTTGTGAAAAGAAAACAAATTTTGTTTGCAAGTTGACGTTTCAGAATATACTACACTATGCTTGGATGTGTGATGTAACAAATAAAGATAAGATTAGAAATGAATATAACAATTATTAGACGAACAGCCAGAGTAACGCAGTAGCGTCCAAGAAGGTGACAGAGAACGACTGGGCTTGTGATGAGAAGGAACGAAGAGTACATAATGAAACGAGTACTTCTGACAGACATACCAGGAAGAAGAAAGAAAGGATGGGAAAAATGTGGAAAGATGCCTTAAAAAAATGTACACCGTGGGTCTCAGCGCAGTCGAGGCGATAAACAGGGCGACGTAGAGAAAGAAAACAACAACACCTGTACAATTCGTCAAGAGGAAATGGAACAGTGTTACATATAGCTGAAACCTCAAAGAGAATATCTGAATTTTAGTAGCACATCTGCTGATTGCTCCACATTACATCCACCGCTTCCATCATAAACTCACATCTATCATCTTCTTTACGTTGCAGGCAATGTTGTGTACAAGTTTGGTCGACTGAGCTACAACTGTGGCGACTACAGCAGTGCAATATCGTTTCTGCAGATGGCCTGTAGGCTGGCCCAGCAGTCTGACACATCCTTGACAGTACCAGCAGATGATCAGAAACAGGTACACACTACACAGTAGTACACAGCCTACATAGAACAAGTCGCATGTCATAACTTCCACTTGTTGAACAGTGAGCACAGTAACTGTCGCCATACAATCAATGTGTTGTGAGTTCTGGACAACGTTGCATGGTTACTTTCTAGGGCATTGTATGTGCATAAGGCCAAGTTTAACTTAAAAACACACGTGGTGAATGTGACGAATTTTCTTGTGCAAGAGTAAGAAATATAACAAGTAACTTGGAAATATTAATTTCAGGAAGTTTGATCTACTTTGCTGTTATTGAACAATTTATTCAAAATGATGTATTCATTTGAATAAAAACAATAAAAATTCCTGTATTTGTTTACCCAGTGTCGTGCGTGGAGAAAGCATGAGCTTCTTGCAAATGCTCAGCGGAAGGTTGGTCAGTTTGACGTTGCCATGACAACTGTTGTGGACGGCTTGATGATGGACTGGTCAAATTTGACGCAGGCAGCAAATGTGTGGATACGGATCAAATATGACATGTCACGGGAGAAACCAGACTCACCAGTCATACTCAGGTGGGTGTGTTTGCTCAGGTAGAGATGTACCTGCTCAGGTGGGTGTACATTGCTGTGCATTATACATGCTTGGGGGGGTTTACCAGGTTAGGTAGGTGTACCTACTCAGATGGGTGTACTTGCACATATGGGTGTACCTGCTCAGGTGGACATACCTGCTCAGGTGGGTCTACCTGCAGGCTCGGCTGTTATAATCATTTCCAGTGCTCCTATATTTTATTTCTAAATTTATTGTTTTACTGTTTTTATTAGTGTTCAAGTTATAACTAGCTGAACACTGTTTATGCCTGATTTACAGTAAACGTAGTCTAAGTCTGTTATGTTAGGTATATGATGTGTGTTGTGCTAATACTGCAACTGCTGTTAGTTTGTCCAGTGTGAAATAAGTGTACAATCTTACAGGTGATTCTTCATGTGTTGGCTGAGAGTCCTTATGTAAGGTCGTCAGATATACACAGTTGATATATTGTCATAATTCTGGAGATTTTTATGCTTCTTGTCGTTCATCACCACGAAAATACATTTGCTGTAGAGATGTAAATGTGTTGATGAACACTCGCTTGGCTGTTTTCAACAGGAGCCTGTGCAGAGCCTACGTGGAGAGACGTGCAGAAGTCCAGGAAAACAAGGAGCAGAGGCTCAATGAGAACAAAGAGCAGGAGCTGTTGGAGGCAGAGCGTCAAGCCCTGAAGACATCAAGGTGGGTGTTGGTCCCTCTGTCCCGTCTCCCTCACAAGACATCAAGGTGGGTGTTGGTCCCTCTGTCCTGTCTCCCTCACAAGACATCAAGGTGGGTGTTGGTCCCTCTGTCCCGTCTCCCTCACAAGACATCAAGGTGGGTGTTGGTCCCTCTGTCCTGTCTCCCTCACAAGACATCAAGGTGGGTGTTGGTCCCTCTGTCCCGTCTCCCTCACAAGACATCAAGGTGGGTGTTGGTCCCTCTGTCCCGTCTCCCTCACAAGACATCAAGGTGGGTGTTGGTCCCTCTGTCCCGTCTCCCTCACAAGACATCAAGGTGGGTGTTGGTCCCTCTGTCCCGTCTCACTCACAAGACATCAAGGTGGGTGTTGGTCCCTCTGTCCCGTCTCCCTCACAAGACATCAAGGTGGGTGTTGGTCCCTCTGTCCCGTCTCCCTCACAAGGCCAGGCAAGTCCTCACATTAACTCACAGTGTCCGGTAAGGATGGGACGAATATCCGACTCGTAATCGAAATTTAGAATGTTTTGTCGCTATTCGATTTGAAATTCGAAAATTTGCTTTAAAATTGGTCCCTGGTGATCTTTTACTTTCTGGCTTAATTAGTCTAGTCCTCACATATCTTATATGTATGTGTATACACACACTAAGTTACAAAGTAAAATCACTAACATTACTTAAATGAATAAACTTCACAAAACAAACTCGCGTAAAACTCGCTGGCAACGCGGTCCCGGCTAGACATCTCGACACCGTTCAGTATTCTAATCGAATTTGGTGCCACTGAATATTCTTATTCGATTTGATATTCCATTTGTATTCGAAATTTCGACGATATTCGATTCGAATGAAATTCCATATTCATCCCACCCTTAGTGTCTGGTCCAAATTTTGAAAATGTTATTCTACGTCTCCTGGCAGAAGTGTTTTATCGAGCACCGTCTTAATTTATCAAGGAAGTATTCAGCCATAAAGCAGTTACTGCACAAGACTGTGTCTGTGTATAGCGAGGTCTGCATTTATTCAGCTGACTGGGTCACACTGAAGCTACACAACCTTGGGACAGACACTCCTTTTAACTCTCACTCCAATACAGGCACGAAGTCACTGAGATATGGGTGCATCTAGGTTCTTGCATGTAACTTTTTGGTACTTTATTTGGTATCATTGCTAGTTGCCGATCGTAATATTTGAATGTCGCATAAGACAGTACAATTAAACATGAGAAATATGACATGCCCTGTCCAGGTGTGTTTGTGTAGAATGCTATGTATATCTATGAACTCTTGTGTCCTTCAGGTTTTTGAAACAAAGCTCGTTAAAAAGTTTGTGATATAAAGCCACATGTAAAACACATTTAATGCTCAGCAGACACACAAAAGAATCAAGTACACAAGTTTCACAAACATCCAAAATATGATGCCACCTCAAAGTTTAGGATTCAGCCACTGACGGTCTAGCTAGTAGAACACTGTCTACATGTGTGCTGGTTACTAGACATTTTAGTATTCGCCCAGTCACACGCTGTCTAGGATCTGTGCTTTTAACTCTGAGCAGAACCAGAAAATTGCAGAATATATTTTGTTTTTGACAAACATGCGCCATCCTCAGGGCATGAATGAAAACATGTACGTGACATCCCAAACATCTTCAGAATATAGAACCGTAGCGACTGATAGCAACAATGGCCGAAATCGTTTTGTACATTTAAATTCTGAAATTTGTGCAGTGCATCAATTTCTTTATTGACAGGTGAAAATATATAAAACAAACCTCGCGAAGTTTGTAATATATTTAATGCAGTTTGATAGGACCATACAGAACAAAAATATGCCTACAAATAGTACGATTGCTAGCTGATCGCAGTGGGGCTGGAATGTTAGGTTCTGCTGTCATTGTGTTCATCTCTCAATGGTTCGAGGAAGCTGAGAAATATTATTGCCTGACACTGCTGATGACATGGTTTGTGTGGCATGTAAAACATGTCCTAATGTCAGGTCAGGACAGGACAGGACAAGCAGCGAAACAGACCACCAGACTACAACATTTACACTGCTACAACATGAATACACATGTATGAAAGATAGAAAGATTATCAAATGAGTTATCAATGACCATAAATAGTGAAGCCATTTTACATACTTTGCTTTGTGAGCTTTGTACGTCTCAGCATCAGTTGTGCAACTTCAAGAACAATTGCTTAATGGTCACAAACAGAAAATTTGCTGTTTTTGTGGAAAGTTTGTTTGCCACACAGAATTGAGCACATCATTGGTGTTACGTTGAAGAAGTTCTAGAACTGAACGTTAGCAGCGTTTGTTAGCTGGCACAACACACATTTCTGCAGAATTGCCTATGCAAATGTTGCTGTCTGCAGTGGGAACTTAGTCGCAACCCCAGCAACAATGTCAAGGATTTTTGGCAGTGGCCCCTCAAACCAGCTCGTGGAGTTCGGCAGCTGATATTGCCGCAGAGCTTTGATTACATCTTGAAGGGCAGACTTGCGCGAGCCCACTGAGATAGCCGACACCATCTCTATGTCGAGGTTGTAGGTGGATGCCTGTTCAAGCCGCTTTGCTGGGAAGCGCGAGGCTCCAATCTTTATCCTGTGGTTGTTGGCCTTGCCGGCATTGTCACAGAAAATGTACAGGTAGCCGGAGCCATCGTCCATGCGTGCCTTGAGGGTACGTATGTTCTTGCGTATCAGCATTGCCTGCGTCGAGACGTCACCGTTATTCATGTCAAGGTCACTGTCGTAGTTCTCGTTCACCTCCTGCTCGTAGTGGTCGTTGGTCGACTCTTCGGCTGGTGGCTGTGAGAAGCTGCTGGCTGACCTGACCGACGGTTCACTGGTCTGTGGCAGCATGTGCTCGCGTGCATCCGCCAATCCAGCGACCTGCGGAACAATGGTCTCGGTGACGATTGATGCAGCCGACATGTCAGTGGCCGTTGACGCGTCCGGAGGTGTCCAGTTCTTGTTCAATATGGTCGCAAAGTTCTCAAGAGCAATTTCCTTGTTGATCGGCTGCTCCACCACTTCGATCAATTCGCTTGGGGCTTCTGTTGACGTCTCCGACGATGCCAGCAGCATATCTCTGTTCTTTCTGGAACTGCCGTCTGTGGCGTCTCTGTGTGAATCAGGCTGCTTTTTTGGTGGGTCGTGACGGTTGTGGTGGTTCACCTGTGACGTCTTGTCGGGCTCTTTGTCTTTCAATGTGCGCATTTCACTTCCTATGCTGGACCGCCGTGCATTTTGTGCCACCTCGTACGCCACCGACTGCCTGTGTAGGGGTGCTGCTGGCGCCTGGTGGGATGGCGAATCCTTCATGGAGGTTTCCTTCTTGTGATTCAACCTGTTCCTCTCCCCAACAGGGTCGGCTTGATCACCACCGTCATTGTCCCCCCACTCGACTCCGTTCGGTTCTACCTCCACGGTAGCCATCTTGGTCTCTATCTGCTTGAGCCATGAAGTTGTCAGGTCCGTCGCCTTTTGCTGCTTCTTTTCGCTGCTGAGGAGGTGCACGGGATCTTTTTCCCGTTTCGACGCGGAGTGCTTCTCCGTGTTCTTCTTCGTCAGTTCCTTCTGTGCGTCGCTTTCGTCGTCTTCATCGTCAGTAGACAGTAGTTCGACGAGTGGCAAGTTGATGCGAGCGATCATCATTCGGCCGACCTGCTGATTTGACTGTCCTCCCTGCCAGGCAGTCAACGCCTGCTCCGACTCACCAATGCAGCTTCCTATCAGCTTGGATGTCAAGCCCTTGGTGCGCAAGACCTTCGTGAATGCACGAGCCTCTCGTTGGGTCGTCAGCGGGAAACTGAACATTTGCTCCATCTCCTCAAAGGTCTGCAGAATCATCTCGTTCAATCGCATCTCATCCATATCCAACATGCTGTCTTCGTCCGATGTTACCTTCTCACAAACACAGTAGTGCAGGGTGTATTTTGGTAGCTGCTCTTTGTCCTGGTGCTTCGGAACCTTCTGCTTGTGCTTGCTGTGAGGGACGCGTGTCTGCTCCAGTTGAAGGGAGCCTTGTTGGAGGCGTTCACTCTCCCTGTGGATCAGACGCCTCTCTTGTCTGTCGCGGAGCGGCTCGTGCACGCGACTCTCGTGTGAGCGTTGTCCCTGCTGGTCTCTCACTCCAGAGTGGTGTTTGTGGTGGTGGTGCACGTGGTGGTGCTCTGCAACAACAACGTGACATCGTTACACATCAGTGGTTACTTGATGTAACAACATGTTGTTTAGTCTCCTCGCTTAACCGACTGTCATTCAGCTGTGTAACTTCACCGAGAAGACAGTCTGGTGACTTCGCCGGCGTTCGAATGTTATCCGTTTGGGGCTAAACAATGCTGCCACCTCATGGATACTGGTTAATGACGCCGTAATTTCTATTTTATAAACAACTGCAAATTTTTATTTATTTGTGTGTTAATATAAGTTTAACTTTGAATAGACTTTATAATACAGCATTATCTGATAAAAAGGTTTCCTTATTAATTTTTTTATTTCAAATTCGGCCTGAGAACCCATCAGCGTCTCTACCCTAATCTGTGGTAAAGCCGCCCTGTCGGTTACATCGGCAGTCCATTAATTTCCCAGGCGGAGATGTGGAGCTGAAAAAAGCTGCAACCTCACGGAGTCTGGGTAACCGAGGCTACGTGTTGTTCTGAATTAAAGGTACGTTCTTATTATAGCTCGGTATACAGTCCATAAGAATCAAGACGATATACATTGATACCAATGATAGCTTGGAGCAAGTCCTTAGCCAGAAATTGTTTTGAATAATCAATTATGTGCCTATTATAGTGCGAATGGTTTGCATAGAAACCATTCGTGTCAGTCACACCCATTATTTGGCACTTCAAAATCAATTTTGATCCTTAAGTGATCTTGAATACGTGAAAACTGTCAACACCAAGATGTGCCAGCAGCGGACCAGAAGCACTTACTCATAGCTAGATATAAATATGAATGTCCGTTTTTTTAGGGTATCACAACATGAACAAACACATGCCAATTATCTTCACAGCTAGGGATTTCATATTATTAGCACCTATTTAACCAAGGATGGTACATTATTAGTTTTACTATACCATCTTTGGTCATGACCATTATCATGTAATTTATAGCTACTAAGACAAAGTTTGAGAAGTGCTTTTAGGAGTTTGCTGGCAATGTCGATGGCTAAGCATAACGAATGTTCAGCTTCAGGCCAGTATTCTGCACACAGCAGTGACTGGAATAAAAAGGTAACTTCTGTTGTGCCTAAAGCCTTGGAAACCAAGCTCAGAGTTGCATCGACGCAAAAGGGTTGATCAATCTCAGAGTCGATACATATATATTTCAGTTGTAACCAGATGGTTTCATATGCCACTAATGCCAGGCTATGGTGGATAGGCAGGGCCAAGGACAGTGGCAAGGTTGCAAAGGTATGGTTTTAAATGATATGGAGAATTGTAAAATAGTTTCACTTTTAACATGTTCAAAGTCAAAAACTGAAAGAGTAGTTGCAGCAACAGAAAAAAACACCTACAGTCTACACTAGTTCTAATATTAGTATTTACTTGTCTTTGGGGACAAAAGGTAAATCGTTATTAGGGCCTAGTACCAGTGGACTGCAATATGCTGAACAACCACGAATCCAACAAATTACATTTACCAGTCATGTCCTCTTTCCGTTCCAACTGCAAGGCACAACTGTTACTGTTGACTGCCGAGTTACAGAACTTTACACTAGCGTAGCCTAACCCTAGGACCGTCACTAGTCTGTCCTGGCAAGTCTACGACTACTACATCTACGTCGAATAATGTTTACAATCTCAGTATACAATACAACTGTACAAATACAGGAGTTGTGACATTTTTCCGACTTGTCTTTCACTTCGTACTTCTCTTAACTTATCAACATCGCAGATCTGAACGACACGAAATTTTGATGCGGCATTTCCGTAGTTCGCACTGACTGACGGAACGCGATAAACTTCGCCGAAATGGCGTGCCTCGATCGCGTCTTCCGTTGACCTACGTCGCGCGCGCGTCGTTGCCCGCGTAAACAGTGGTGGCACGTCACTGGCACGTGACGGATGAACTTAACCAACAGTTTAGCTTCGTGACTTATAACTATTTTTGACAACTATTGTGTTTTAACACACATGCCGTCCGAATAACTGGGAAATATAAAACACCTTAATTATCGCCCACGTCGGTTTGGCCGCTTTTCCGGAGCGCTGTTCCGACCACACAAAAGCGCGCGGTTTGCCTTAATTTTTTAATTAGAAAAACACAATCCAGTGACAATGTGACAATCTGTTAGTGTTGACAGACAGGTAATAATATGGTTATGACCTATGTTTATATCTTAGATTAGATTGAAACACCGCGAAATCTTGAACTTGAAGGGATGCCTTCGGCTTCGCCTTCGCCGATTTGTGCTATATTTTGCCTGCCGAAAACGAGCCTTGCCTGCTAAATAAAAAATTAAGCATTATGTAACATTTTAAATTAAACATTATGTAAAAAAAATTATTTGGGAAACTAGAATGTTATCGTGATTACAACGTTTTAACAATAACATCAAAATTGTAGCAATGGTATCGCACTCTCGCTATCGTCAGTGGATAAAAAAAATACCATTACTAAAGTCACATCAGTAACGTCAAAAGTCAAAGCAAAGGCTAAGCAATGGCCATGGATGTTGTGCAAAGCTAAAATGTCCAAGAGTTGAAACTTACTCTGTTAGTGTTCACTGCAGGGCAGACCGTGAACTAAAAAACACAAATGTCAAGTGGATGTTTTTTGTATCAGAAATCTATAATCGCTGTATTTTACTTAATTACTAAAATAATCAATTATTTGTATGTTGTGATGACCCCCACGATTGATGTGAGCTTTTGGCTGACCACCTGGTCTTTACTGTATCATCCTGCAGCTGTAGGTGTGACCAACAACACTTGTGTTTGCTGTTGTAATTACTCATAATTGGTCACTCTGCAATGTGGTCACTGTAGTGTGGTATTGGTTACAGTCACTATACTTAGCGTGTGTGTGTGTGTGTAAACGTCTCTCTTGTTCCCACACAGCTGAGATGCACTGGTTGTAGTCATCCATGTGTTTAAATGATATCATAATGCACATAGACCAACAACGATCAAAGCATTGTTCTTTGGGAATTGCTCAGTTAATATAAATTGTTAAGCTTAGTGTCTTGAAAATCTGGTTTCCCAAGTGTTAGTTTTTCGTATTTCCAAGACAAACCCCTATGTGATAATTTCATAGTTCTACGTTCATATTGAGTTGAAAAACAAGCAGTCATAAATTTGCTGCATGTCTGATCACCCAAACTCAACAAAGAAATTGTATAAACGTAAGAAAATTTACCTATACATTTTCTCAATGTTCAGAACTTCACTATATCTCATTATAATTATGATCAGGTTGTGCTATGGTATACATGCAATAACACAAATTGAGGTTATCATTCAAATTTATCAGTGGTATTTTAAAAATATGAACATTTCAACGGCCAAAAAATAAAAATCATCTATGCAGAATTTCATAAATATCTGGATTTTATTCAAACTTATGAGCATTATTTGCCAAATCTAGGTCAGAATAATCATCAGATGCTGGCACCTGGCATTGTCTTGATTCAGACCATTTTAAAATAAGACTAGGGGTATTCAAATTATATTTTAGTTCAATTTTGCCTTCTAATATAGAACTTATGAAATCGATGTGTTGACTTTTGAAAAGTATACTCTGGAGATCCTTCATGTATATGTATATGACTCTCTGGGGCTCTGTGCAGTGCCATTAGCATAGCTTGGATCCACAGGAGCACGAGAAGCAAGAAATAAGTGGACCCAGGGGGCTACTTGTCTCCAGGAGAGAATCAACATTCTCCAGACTGCAGCTGTGGCAGTTGGTGGTTGGCTTACAAGGGACTTTGCTTTAAGAGGATCACTAAGGTTTTCTAGTCTCATTCTGTTGGTATTTACTATTAAACATCTAATTCATTATCATTCATGCAGTTTTCCAGAACAAACTCAGATTGATGTGAGGGTAGGGACATGTGTTGTCAGAAAACTAAGTTTTGTTTTGTTCATTCTAAAAAACTGCATACAAAGTGGATGCAGTTAATAAGTACTCATTAAATAGGCAAACTCATTATTTTGCTGATCACCATCACTAGCATATTTGGGGGATTTTGCCCTTTTAGCATGGACAAGTAATTGTAGGTGACTTACTTTTACCCCCTCCCCTCGATATCTGAGCTATGCCACTGATCACCACCTTCCAAGGTCTCCAAAACTGTCACGTTGTGTACTTTCCTACGGTAGCCATGTTAATGGAAATAAGTATTGAGGTAATTGTAATGTAGACACAAATGGTTTCCAGTTGACTTCACACCCAATTTTGTAGCACAATGCCATCAAAGTGCTATAATTAATTGCCTATTTGCAAAGCGGTACTAATCAGCTTATGTGATATTCTCTTGGTTTGGAACAGGTGAATGTGTGATCAGTTTCTATCAAGTGCTTACCATAACTTCCTTTTACTTTGGTATCAATCTAAATGTAGTGTTGTGCTTTCTGAAGATGAAGGTTAATTTTATATTTGAATCCTTCAACACTTGGACACTATGGTTGTGTTATGGAGTCTGTCTTTTCTATCCTTTGCAAAAATGCATACACACCTAGTGCAAGTTTCATGAGAAGTTGTTGAACTTATGCCGTTACCCTGTGACATGTTTCCTTATTGAAAAAAGCACATCATTTACTAAGACAACCATCTGAGCATTATGAATGTTATGTCTCGAAATTATTTTTATTTTTTAAGAAATTTACTTTGGAGCCTATTTTGGGAAACGTGCCATGTTTCAACTCATCAGCTATGAGTGTTGGTCAGTGACTGGGATCACATGAGATGGCTCAGGTTTCAGCTGGACAATCTGGCTTTATGTGACCAAGACTCAGGTTCGAAACATCGTACGTGTCACATAAATATGCTCCGGAGTAAGTAAATTTCTTACAGAATTAAGAATGTTCTTATTGGCTTCATGAAACCAGCCTTGAACTTATGTGTGAATTTGGAAGTCATTGTGTTTGACTCACTGCGACAGTTTCGTATGATTCTGATGAGATAATTCAGTGTCTACTGCAGTACTTTGATAGTGTGTACCCAAAGTGTCAATAGATTTTAGTTGTGGCTCTTCTTTCTGGCCACCAGTCCGACCTTCGCCCAACCAGTTCACACAGACATCATTGCATGAACCTGGTGAACTGTTACGTACTTACACTGTTACACTGTTACAAAGCAGCAACAGATTGTCACCCAGATAATCTTTAACACATGCCTGACCCAAAAAATACCCCAAACAGTCCGGCTGTGTCCCATAGCTGATAAAATCACTACATGGGGTACCAGTAGTCACAGTAGATGCACAGATCACTGTCTAGTACAGCTGTACAGTGTAGTTTTGTCTGCATAGTTTGGAGTCTACAACTACTGCTGCACCAGAGGTGTGATAGCGTTGGAGATAGACTTTCCAAGGCTTATTTTCAATATAAGTGCCATCTGTCTTTTTTTTACAAAAAAGAACACTTTGAGGCAGTGTGCGCTGTGTTATGACACTGTGTTTTGATAATAAAAAAGTAATATTGCATCTTGCATTAAAACCTCACAAACTCTTTTAGACTTTGCCACCATTTTCTATGATTTTGGATTCTTAATATACACTAACTTCATTTTCAAGATTATATATATATATATATATATACAGAGACTAAGTGACTTACCAAAGAGTTTGAGAAGAGGGTGATGCCAGAAATGGAATACCAGAGTTAATAACAATGTGCAGGCATTTAAAAAGGCACATATTAACAACCAATAGTGATAGAACATTAGAGGACAGATAAATGGAGAATAAACGTTGAGAGAATGGATTGGACCAGGTGATGTGCTCCCAACATCCACCCCCGTGTACAGGGAAATGTAGGGGAATAAAAAGATTCATGCTAGTGCCAGTACTTACTGCGAGCAAGAAGTAAGTACTATATATAAATAACTAAAATACAAAAAGGGGAACCCCTTCTCTGTTCCTCTTTTGTGACCAAGCAGGAGATTATGTGGTACTTTGATGCTATTGAATACATCGAAATGCAGCATTGTCTGTTTGACAACCGACACTTCCTGGTTGATGAGCAAACCACTTGCATGTGCATTTATCATGTGTCTTACTCATCTGTCAACCTACTTCACCTAACCTACTTTTGAAGTCCTTACAAAAGTGTCACTGTAGCATGCACTGAACACGAAGATAACGTTTGCTGTGTCACGGTTTATGATTTGGTTATTCCCGACTGAAGTGGTTAAAAAGATTTGTATGCTTTTGTAGGACTGTTTTGGTCTGTGTCAACGCAATAGATACATTCAGAGGTTATAGGTTAACTAGTAATTGCCAAAGGTATAAACACTTTGAACAGTTTGATGCATGGAATTACATGATTATTTATCTAATACTATATCAAAGTCGCTATAGAGACTATCAATAATTCATACATTTTAACTGGTGCTATATAAAACTATTTGTTTTCATGATTAGTGTAGCTGACACACTGCATTAATAAATAAGTTTTTATTTAACGTGAACATAGACCCCGTTATGTTGTGTAGATTTGTCAGCTCACATGAGGACAATAATAATAAAAAGTTGCTAGACTAATAACAATAACATTTATTTTTACACTCATTTCCCAAGTACAACTGTGTTCAAGAGTAGACAGGTTAAACCACTTGTGCCATAGTTCATGTGGAACGAAGAAAATAATATTATATAGATAACTTAATACATTCCTTCGGCATAGCTCACGTCATACATAATTATTACGGCCGTCTGCTTAAGTTGAGGGAACGTAGGGTTAATGCTAATGTGATATTGAGGTTACAGACAGTGAAGTGTTGGGAAACATCCCATAGAGTGTTGTATTCTCAGGACTTGTACATATGCAGAGACGGTTGTGTACTCACATGTCTGTGGGCCAATGAATGGGTGTAGTGCTCTAGGCATATGCCACCCCTGGAGGAGACAACACAACTGCTACTTATGTTATCTTGATCTCCTCTCATATGGCTAATTATTGCCTAGGCCCTTTGCATTTAACAGCAGCTTGCTGTGGTCCAACTCACACATGCCCTGAGCTATGTTTAATCAAACAGGACAGTAGTTAACGAACCGACGATGTGCACTGTTAAATGCTCTGCAGGAGGCAAAGAAATGTCATGTCACAATGTTGTCACAATGTTGCATTGTGAGAAGTCTTATAGGAACGTTAATTTCATATCCCCAAAGTAGACCTGTTGTCATTAAGATTAAGTACACAGTAGCTGATAGAACTGTTATAAATAAACAGTTATTTTAGACATTACAACGTGTTCTGATAATGAACACAAATAGCTTTAACCTTTACACCGAGTGTTGCAGACAGAATGCTTTATTTGTCCTGGTCTCTATGTACCATAGTCGTAATATCCTCAGAACCTGTAAGAACCAGTAACTTGAAAGAAACTTAATCCATCAACATTTTTGATAGAAATATGCTTTTTGTGATGGGCTTCAAACAAACTGTATGATTTACCGATCAGTACTGTGATCATTGTACATGATTTGCCATTTGAAGATGGGGTAGTCTTACTGATGCAAATTATGAGCCAAAAGACAACTCTGTATATTTAATTTTAATTTCTTCTCATCGTTAAACAATCCAGAATAGTCTAATCTTTCTTATGTTAGTCATTAAATGGGTGAACCATTAAATGGCATATAGATGTTACCTAAGTATGTTTATTTTTATGTTTCGACTGAAAATACTGTAGCCCATAAATAGAATAAAACCGTTGAAGCGTTTTTGTTGTAAAACTACTTTTTGCATTAACTATCAACATTCAGACTGCTGTATCTCAAGAAATATGTTATAGTATCACGTTTATCCGTCTAATGTGCTCCGTTAAAATATGCCACAAATATTGACATTTATGTCTTTGATAAACATTTCATTTTGGCCTGGCTGTTCAAATGTTCTGCGTTCTGTTATCTGTGGTCAGTTCCCACACTTCCTGACCTTGTCGTGAACACATAATACTAAAGATATCTGTCAGGTGATCTACTTGGACTTAATCCCGTGGTGTGTATCAAGTGAAGATCAGTCTCACGAAACCAAGAAGTAATTTTCAAGATATGAGATGTTGACAAGATAAGTAGTGACTTGTGTGACTCTTGGCTCCTAGTGGAGGTTTGTCACAGGAATGTTTTATATCGTGTAGTGAACACATGATCGGTGGAGCATGACAGATCGCTTACTTCTACACAAAGTCGATTATATGCTGCGACAGTTGAATGTACTGTTTGTGGTTGGTTAAGAGTCTATTTTGGTGTCGGAACTAAACGCCAGAGGGTGGGATTTGGTGGTTGGTTTGACAGTGTTGATTGACATTTCTTGGTCACTTCTCTGTGACTGAGCTGCTTGTGTGACACTGTCTTACATAACATGTCTGTACCAGCAGAGCAAACAGAATGTAACTGATGTGATTGATGAGGATGTGTGTACATGGTTTTTGTTGTTTTTAATGGAAAGTGTTTTATAATCTGGTGACACTTGATTTAGAATGTAGATTTCTGTCGTTGTTAGTTAGATTACAAAACAGTTCTTTCTCATTTCATCCTCAGAACTATATAATTATCTTTGTTTAAAAGTATAATATGATCTGTAATGCACCACCGATTTTCAGAGTTTTCTAAAAGCAAGAGATTCTTACAGTGTCTAAGCAGAAGCACATGTGTTTCTAGGCCTGAATGGTGCATAATCTCAGACAGCAAGGGAGCATGGAAATGAAGGAGGGAGAGAGATAGAGAAGGGTGGATGTAGGGAGGTGAGAGTGAAGAATTGGATAAAAGTAGAGGCGATTGGGAAGATAGTGAAATGATAGGAGGGAGAGAACCAGGGGTGGAGGATGGTGAAACAGACAGTGGAAGGAGGGAGAGAACCAGAGGTGGAGGATGGCGAAACAGACAGTGGAAGGAGGGAGAGAACCAGGGGTGGAGGATGGTGAAACAGACAGTGGAAGGAGGGAGAGAACCAGGGGTGGAGGATGGCGAAACAGACAGTGGAAGGAGGGAGAGAACCAGGGGTGGAGGATGGCGAAACAGACAGTGGAAGGAGGGAGAGAACCAGGGGTGGAGGATGGCGAAACAGACAGTGGAAGGAGGGAGAGAACCAGGGGTGGAGGATGGTGAAACAGACAGTGGAAGGAGGGAGAGAAACAGGGGTCTAGGCCTGAATGGTGCATAATCTCAGACAGCAAGGGAGCATGGAAGTGAAGGAGGGAGAGAGATAGAGAAGGGTGGATGTAGGGAGGTGAGAGTGAAGAATTGGAAAAAGTAGAGGCGATTGGGAAGATAGTGAAATGATAGGAGGGAGAGAACCAGGGGTGGAGGATGGTGAAACAGACAGTGGAAGGAGGGAGAGAACCAGGGGTGGAGGATGGCGAAACAGACAGTGGAAGGAGGGAGAGAACCAGGGGTGGAGGATGGCGAAACAGACAGTGGAAGGAGGGAGAGAACCAGGGGTGGAGGATGGCGAAACAGACAGTGGAAGGAGGGAGAGAACCAGGGGTGGAGGATGGCGAAACAGACAGTGGAAGGAGGGAGAGAAACAGGGGTGGAGGATGGTGAAACAGACAGTGGAAGGAGGGAGAGAAACAGGGGTGGAGGATGGTGAAACAGACAGTGGAAGGAGGGAGAGAACCAGGGGTGGAGGATGGTGAAACAGACAGTGGAAGGAGGGAGAGAACCAGGGGTGGAGGATGGTGAAACAGACAGTGGAAGGAGGCAGAGAACCAGGGGTGGAGGATGGTGAAACAGACAGTGGAAGGAGGGAGAGAACCAGGGGTGGAGGATGGCGAAACAGACAGTGGAAGGAGGGAGAGAACCAGGGGTGGAGGATGGGAAACAGACAGTGGAAGGAGGGAGAGAACCAGGGGTGGAGGATGGGAAACAGACAGTGGAAGGAGGGAGAGAACCAGGGGTGGAGGATGGAGAAACAGACAGTGGAAGGAGGGAGAGAACCAGGGGTGGAGGATGGTGAAACAGACAGTGGAAGGAGGGAGAGAACCAGGGGTGGAGGATGGCGAAACAGACAGTGGAAGGAGGGAGAGAACCAGGGGTGGAGGATGGCGAAACAGACAGTGGAAGGAGGGAGAGAACCAGGGGTGGAGGATGGCGAAACAGACAGTGGAAGGAGGGAGAGAACCAGGGGTGGAGGATGGTGAAACAGACAGTGGAAGGAGGGAGAGAACCAGGGGTGGAGGATGGCGAAACAGACAGTGGAAGGAGGGAGAGAACCAGGGGTGGAGGATGGTGAAACAGACGGTGGAAGAAGGGAGAGAACCAGGGGTGGAGGATGGCGAAACAGACAGTGGAAGGAGGGAGAGAACCAGGGGTGGAGGATGGCGAAACAGACAGTGGAAGGAGGGAGAGAACCAGGGGTGGAGGATGGTGAAACAGACAGTGGTAGGGAGGGAGAGAACCAGGGGGGTGGAGGATGGTGAAACAGACAGTGGTAGGAGGGAGAGAACCAGGGGTGGAGGATGGCGAAACAGACAGTGGAAGGAGGGAGAGAACCAGGGGTGGAGGATGGTGAAACAGACAGTGGAAGGAGGGAGAGAACCAGGGGTGGAGGATGGTGAAACAGACAGTGGAAGGAGGGAGAGAACCAGGGATGGAGGATGGCAAAACAGGCAGTGGAAAAAAGTAAGAACAGTTAGACCAAGAGAGGGAGTGGGAGGGGGAGGTGAACATGGAAACGACTCAGACAGCTACGCAAGCACACACACACACACAACACACAACACACAACACACACACACACACAACACAACACACACAACACACCACACACACACACACACACACACACACACACACACACACACACACACACACACACACACACACACACACACACACACACACACACACACACACACACACACACACACACACACACACACACACACACACACACACACACACACACACACACACACACACACACACACACACACACACACACACACACACACACACACACACACACACACACACACACACACACACACACACACACACACACACACACACACACACACACACACAACCCTCTCAGCATTTCAGCCACTCCACATGTTTTAAAGCAGGTAATAGATTGTTGGTTTTTTTGGTAGCGTCGTTGCTTGTGATAAAAAAGCTGCACTACTGAAGGGAATTAGGGCAGTAGAGGGATACAGTGTCAGGCCATTGTGTGGTCAACACAGTGGGCGCCTTTGATCACTCGGGAGGTGTTGCCACTTCTCACTGAGTCTGAGTGTGAGTCATGGCTCTTTTGTAATATTTAGTTGTGCAAACTTATTCAGTTGTGGAGGAGACTGTTGAACCTGCAGTCTGTTGCATCACAAGGAAGGCTGGGCGCAACTGAGTCAGTCGTTATGACCAGTGACTTAGCTGCACTCAGTCTTCCTTTCCTGCCTGGCATGTTGTGTTGTCAGGAGTGGCGTATCTGGTTTGTGTATAGACACAGCAGCTCCACAGATGAGTTATTGTTTGCTGTGCCATTCTTTCATGCAACACCGTTTGTGCATCTCTTAAACAAACAAGTTGGATGTTTCCCAGCAGTCGGGTTGTGTTTTGTTTTTTCCTAGACTGATTTATACACTGCATTGGCTGTGTGTGACAGTGACAGTGACAGTGACAGTGACAGTGACAGTGACAGTGACAGTGACAGTGACAGTGACAGAACGACTTTTGGTGAAACATTGATGTGGGTTTCAAATTTCAGGTTGTGTAATTAATAAGATTATAAGAAACATTGTTATTTAATTATTATTCTAACATGGATGACATTTTAATAAAACAGATTGAGGTATAATAAGATTAATTTTTAGATAATCAAGAGATCAACTTTGGAGTAAATGTTGAAATATACAAACTAGAATGGATCTAATTCATATACCCCCACCCAACCCCACCCCAACCCACCCCCTGTATGTGAACAAGAGCAAGTATAAATGGTTGACTGGTCAAAACATTACATAATTCAACATTCACTCCAAAGTAAATTTATTAAGGACTGTTAATCATATAAAAAAAATTATTTGCATGGTTGTGTTTCCTTAAATAAAAATACAGCATGCATGTAATTGCCATATAAGTGGCACAGTTACAGTCGAATGATGTTATTGAATGACTGTGTTCTGATTGGATGTTTGCAAAGGAAGACATAAAGTGCTTGTGGATACTTCAAAGTTATACTTTGTATAACTCGGCTGATTTGATAGCACCGTGTAAGTACAAAGTACATACAGTTCAACTGCATCAAGACCAGCAGGACTTTGGGCCTTGTCACGGCTGTCTCTATAAGTATATGTCCAGCTGGCCATTGCCAAATGGGCTGTCTTGATAATGGTCGCTGATACTGGCAGATACCAGGCATTTCGAAGGCAGATAAAACAATAAATATTTATGGCGTACATATCTGTGTAGTGTACTGTCTCATATCTGTTTGACAACTCATATCAGGGCTGAAACTGTGTAGATTCAGGGAAGATGTGTTTGATCAATGCATGAGGCATGTACATTTCACTCCAGCTGCTCTGCCAAACTGTTTAACTGTGAAATGATGGCGACACATTGTCTATGACAGAATCCTATCTTGTGAGAACTGACACATCACCAGCCATTGTGCTAATTTGTATTGTTGTGAAGTGGTGTTAGCTTCCTACCAGAGTGAGTGGGAGGGGTCGGGAATGCCCATTAGTGCACAGGTCTCTGCTCTAGTTGCTGGTGTGATGAGCCATTAGTTGGTGGTGGAATGAGGAGTCTCTGATGGAGACAATGTGACTGTCACCACAGACACACCCACCCACAGGACTGTGTGAGGGTGTGGCTGCATTGACCAGATGGCACAGGCAGGACAGACTCGCTGAGGCCACTGGTGGACTGACAGTCCAGTCAGAGAACAGAACAAACTTATCTGACCATACAGGGTTAGTGAAGTGCTACTGACCTGACTGAAGATTGTAGTAACACAGTCACGATCCAATGAGAGATCAGTGTCACTGAACTGACAGTCTTACAACTAGTACAATCAATTGTAATCATGAACTTAGTCCAGTGAGAGAACTGTCACTGAATTACCAGTCTAGTGGACGAATATCCACGGAGCTAAATGTAATATACATATTAGAAATGATTACAGAACCACGACCCTGGACCAAGAACCAACGCTCTAATAGTGAGCTGAATTCCTAATGCCACAAGCTGCTCTTGCTAATGTGAATATTATAATGGGCTGATGTGATGACATCAAGCCTGTGTCCACATATACTGTGTCCAGTGATGCTACTGTTTCTAATTACACTATGCAGATGTTCCTTTTAACACCACTAGTGTTTCAACTCATGCACCGGGTCGCTACATGCGTATGTGTCTATTTTGATTGCATTAAATACTGCCATTCAAATATTGCCACAAATGGGCATGCCGCACGAGCACGCGTGCATGACTGCGGCATAATTAGTCTGCACTCTTAAATTACTTGCACTTGGTTTCATACAGATCCTTTGTAGCTGACTGTTTCGACACAGGCCTTATAGCAAGCACTGGTCAGAGGGACAGATTTTGGGAATGTCCCCCTAGTACTATATATACAACTAACTGCATATAGACTGTAGTACACGGGACTGTTGGTGGAGTCATGTGATTTACATGTCCTCACCAGGTAACATGACAGAACTACCGCCCACCCACCTCTCCTAATGCTGCCAGTGTCTCAGTCAATCTTATATCATAATCCATTCTAGTCCAGCTGACCACAGATAGTCTTGCCTCACCTGTGTGGTGTCCACTACTGTCCCATGTCCTACTGCGGTGTCCCTGTGTTGACCGGCTGGACTCGCTCAGTGTGCTGTGCAGTGTCACTAAAGTACAGGTGGCTGTGCTCAGCTGACCTCCGGCAGACAAGGTCAGGGGGCGGGGCTTGAGTGTGAGTCACCGCGTGATTGATGGGTGTAGAGCTGGGGGGATAAAATAATGGTCATTGGTCAGGCGGCATCTGTCAGTGTTTGAAATGTGCCTTGTCTGTGGAGACAAGGGTGTGTGATAGATAGGATGTGGAGTTTAATTTGTGGATATTTGTGTGTGGTTTATCAGTGTCTGTGCTGGTTGCTGTAGATACTGGAGTGGCTCCTGTCTATGGGTCCTCGTTATCCATTGTTATCTGTGAGCACTGAGTGGCCAGGCAGGATCATTGACCAGTGTCCAGTCACATATACCAAGTGGTACACTGTAGTTGCCACTGGGCAATTATTCCCCCCCCCCCGGCCAACATTGGATGGATGTTTTTCCTTTTTATTACATTTACATGAATAGAAATGAATAATATATTTATTTTGTTAAGTGCATATTTTTGCCAGACATGAAGTGACTAATGTTTGTTTCGTTTGTGTTATTCCACAAAATGTTGTTTTTTACATTATTTAATATACCAATCAAATAATGACATGTCCATAATTAAAAACTACTTTAACGCAATTGCTAGTCATTCAATTAATGTGAGACTAAATATGTAAATGAATAATGAAAGTGTTTTCACAAATTGTCATGTGATAGATATCACCTCAGCTCAGTGACATGTCTCTCACCAATGTAAGATATTACACAAAAGTGCACATAAATAAGATATCACATTTTATGCCACTCTCCAATGTATGATATCAAGATATTACACAAAAGTGCACATCAATAAAATTTCACGTCATCTCACACCACTCTCCAATGTATGATATCAAGACATTACAAAAAAATGCACATGTGATATCACCTCATCTTATACCACTCTCCAATGTATGATATAAAGATATTACACAAAAAGCGCACAATATTACACATTTTTACGCATGGACAAACCTATATACATATATTGAGTGGGGAATCCATTTACAGGTTTTGATTTGTCACGTAAAACAACTGTCGCATTAAATATTTAGTTAAAATGGTATAACAAAAATTACTACTTATTTATTTAAAATTGATTATATTAAAGAAACAAAAGTGTCCAAGTTTAGTTATGTACAAGTAATCTTCAGGGCTTAATCACAATAAGGCTGAATGCTTAACAGCGAGAGAGTCAAGACGGTGTCTGCTGAACAGCTCTGCCAGGAAAGAAGGTGTCAAGATGCTTTGAGCAGTACTGAGGACGGGATATTGCACTTTTTTAATCGACTGAGTCTAAATCATTGCCCGAATACGACGTTAATGGCCGATTCATAATGTCGTTGCTTTCATGGTCATATTGCTGAATGATGCTTAGCCTGAATCCAAATCAACCGAATACACCCATATCGCACCTGTTCAGCAAGAACATTGGATTAATATGTTTGCGTAATGTAAAAATGCCATGTTTCAGGAATTTATAGTTGCATCATTCACAGATTCAAGTTTTATAATGTTAAAGCACTGTCAGAGACTGAATTTAACATCTGACAAGAATTTAATGTGTACTTCAGATACCTCAGTTACAAAATTGTATTGATTGATCATACCCGTATTGCTTCCATATTGCCCCTTGGGCTGCCGTATTGGCAGTATGGTTACGAATACAACCAGTGAATAAAATAATACAAGAACATGCCTTTTTTATGGTAAAAAGATATTATTATATGTATGTAATGTATCATAATTGTTTCACTGATTTAAATTGAAACCACAGTCATTGATCTGGTCAAATCAAATCCAGGGAAGTTGAGATGATGTTTGACTGATTAGGTGAGGGAAGCAAAGTGTAAATCACGTTGAGCATTCATGAGGACAGGATACTGTGTTATATAAGTAGAGCGCAATGACTCAGGGGTAGAGCTTCGGACTCTCGACTATGAGAACCCGGATTCGAATCCTGTGCTGCGGTGTTAAAACCTTGGGCAAGTTTTTTCACTCTACATTGCTCTCATCCACTGGAAAAATTAGTACCTGGCCATAGGCAATGGTGGATATGTGTACAAGCAGCATTAATTGTAGCGTATATGGCTGGATGCTTCCCAGAGAAGCCGAGATGGTGTCTGAGTGAACAGGTCTGTCAGGGAAGTAAAGTGTAAAGCACTTTGAAAAGTCCTGAGGACTGGGTATTGCACTGTATAAAAACATGCCTTTCTTTTTTAACTTACCTTTCCTGGTGACCCGGATACATGTGTATACTTGTCTTCGACTTGAACTCTCTTTGACTGATTAATGCTGATATCATTGAGAATATTTGTTCTGTGTGTCTGTATCAGGGTCTCCCTGGTGGGACTGCAGCTGGTGGTCCTTGACCAACTCCTCCAAGTGACCCACTGCCCCGGGGACAAGGCTGTCTTGATGCTGGAGAAGGTCCAACTGATGTGGACAGCCAGGAACGAAACTACATGGTGGGTATATGCAGAAATACATGTTCCCACAATGCAACACTGATCGAGCATGTGATGTAAACTTCCAGGCCATACTAAGTTTTGTCATTGATCATTTGGAACTGAAACTTGATCGAAAATTGACAGCACGAATGTTGTCCGCCATCATGATCTTTTGAGTATGGTTATGAACACAGCTATATAGCAGCATGTATTATAGTATCGATTCAAGGAATAAGTATGTTTTATTTCCTTTAATATATAGATCATTTGATGATGTTGTTAGTTGTCACCCAGATTCTTCATTGCGCTCAATGGACTTTACCCGTCATTGGAGAGGAACTCTCACAAACACAGAGAACTCCACCTAGCACAATAATGGGTATTCAGAAGCAAATTAACAACCTTATCAAATCATGGGTTAGAGGATATACTTTATATGTGTCTGTCCGACCAACAATACATTGTGAGTCATTGTCTCCACAACCACAACCCTTCCTACACTGACACCACAACCCTTCCTACACTGACACCACAACCCTTCCTACACTGACACCACAACCCTTCCTACACTGACACCACAACCCTTCCTACACTGACACCACAACCCTTCCTACACTGACACCACAACCCTTCCTACACTGACACCACAACCCTTCCTACACTGACACCACAACCCTTCCTACACTGACACCACAACCCTTCCTACACTGACACCACAACCCTTCCTACACTGACACCACAACCCTTCCTACACTGACACCACAACCCTTCCTACACTGACACCACAACCCTTCCTACACTGACACCACAACCCTTCCTACACTGCCACCACAACCCTTCCTACACTGCCACCACAACCCTTCCTACACTGACACCACAACCCTTCCTACACTGACACCACAACCCTTCCTACACTGACACCACAACCCTTCCTACACTGCCACCACAACCCTTCCTACACTGACACCACAACCCTTCCTACACTGACACCACAACCCTTCCTACACTGACACCGCAACCCTTCCTACACTGACACCGCAACCCTTCCTACACTGACACCGCAACCCTTCCTACACTGACACCGCAACCCTTCCTACACTGTCACCGCAACCCTTCCTACACTGACACCGCAACCCTTCCTACACTGTCACGACAACCCTTCCTACACTGTCACCACAACCCTTCCTACACTGTCACGACAACCCTTCCTACACTGTCACGACAACCCTTCCTACACTGTCACCACAACCCTTCCTACACTGTCACCACAACCCTTCCTACACTGTCACCACAACCCTTCCTACACTGTCACCACAACCCTTCCTACACTGTCACCACAACCCTTCCTACACTGACACCACAACCCTTCCTACACTGACACCACAACCCTTCCTACACTGACACCACAACCCTTCCTACACTGACACCACAACCCTTCCTACACTGACACCGCAACCCTTCCTACACTGTCACCACAAACCTTCCTACACTGACACCGCAACCCTTCCTACACTGTCACTGCAACCGTTCCTACACTGTCACTGCAACCCTTCCTACACTGACACCACAACCCTTCCTACACTGACACCTCCCTGAGGTATTGCAGCCCAGAAGTGGAGGGGGAATGAAATGTGACTTGTTCTCTATGTCCAGCATCCTGGCAGAGATGTGTCAGACGGCCATACGACTGCTGGAGACGTCCAAGCGGTCATCAACACGTGAAGACGACCAGGCTAAGGCACACCTGTGGCTGTACATTGTACAGGATGTGGACCCATCACAGGTGAGTGCCTAAATGTGCTTACTAGTCTCTATCAAAGTAGACTGGACATCAAGTTTGTCCTGTGAGAACCTGTGCTAAGACTATTGAAGTTGCGATGCTCAAGATCCTTACCACTTTGGATGCATCTCAAATTTGTTTAATCTAATCAACTGCTCTATTGCAATCCAGTCATTTGAAATTATTTTGATATATGATTACTGTGCAGCACTGATTGGCTTGTAGCTACAGCAAATTGTTCATATTTGTAGCCGTAATTTTATTGTTGACACTCTGACAAAAACGGCCGACTGATTTTCTGGCAAACAATTTGTGTTGTTTTTCACCCGGCATGTGCAATCAGGGGGAGAGTCTCCCTAAAATGTATATATTGGAATTATCAGTACTTATACGAGAATGATCAAACTTTTTTTTTGTTAATAAACAACTAAAACTGATCACAGCTGAGTTTGACCACATTGCAGTTGAAAGAAGACCAGGGTAGAGCCAGTGTGGATGAGGGTGTCGACCGACCAAGCTCCCCGAACTCTGATTCTGAAGAGCAGGACAGCTACGAAGAATGCTGCACTGTCACCATGGAGACAAAGACGCTCGGTCCAGCTGACCAGGCCTTGCAGCTATGGGAGAGTGTCATTGCAAAGGAAGACGGTCAGTGGAAACTGAGATGTCCAGACACAACACTCGACTCACTGGTCATCTTGACCGCCATCTTTCGTATGGCTGATAGGGTGAGTCCAGTTTGTTTTGCTGTGCAGTTCTTGACTAGCGGCACCTGCCGAATGCTGCTGTGTCAAATCGAACATTGGGCAAGTTCATTCACTGTACAGCTCTGTACGTTGCTTCAGTTAACTCACCTGCACGACAGAGTACCTCACAGTGGTGGATGTTGTGTACAACTAATCTTTGTGCATTAATTTCAGTGTAGCTGAATACTTTACAAAGGTATTTAGCGTTCATGGACAGATCTGACGGGGTGTAAACTGTAGAGCTTTGAGCAGCACTAAGGAATAGATAATGATACGAAGTTTAAAAAAGTAATTTCTCATCATTGCTCATCATCTACCTACAGTAAAAACTGCAAGTTTAATTAGGGCAACTGACCCCAGGCCTATATGTCTTAAAATAAAATAAAAAATTGTTGTGATTAATCACTAAATATTCTGCTTTCAAGCAATACATATGAAGCCTGGTAAATTGATTTTAATTGTGATAATGCACATTCCTGACATGTTTATTGTAACATTATTTTGTTATATTTTGGTGCCAAAACAAGCTCCTTGTTCTTTCAGACGTCACAGGCGATGCGTGCGCTCCGAGTGATGCAGACAGTGGCGCGACATGGTGGTCATCACCAGCACTACATGTTCGCCTGCACCAGGCTCGTGCTCGCACTCCTCATGTGTGCACAGCCCCACCTGGCGGAGAAAGTAGTGACTGCCACTGAGGCTTGGATGCAAAGTGCCACCGGGGCAATGGCTGCGTTGAATCGCAGCGCCTTGCATGTCCACTTCCTGTTAGCCAAGTCGGACATGCTGCTACAACTCAACAAGGTTAGTTGGAAACTGGGGCGTTTGTAGAAAGAGTAATTAATTGAACTGATGAAATGTTTTGGACGAAGCGACAGGTAAATCAGTTAATTCTGTACGTACTTTGTCAAAATTAATTTCTTATTACTAGGTCCTGCAAAAAACTGATGGCATACAAGCTCCATAATGTACGTTTAATATTTAATGATTAATAAATAATTGAGCAGAATGCACAAGACAGATAGATACACTGTATGCATGTACACCTGTGTGTAGAAACGTTTGTTAAATTAATTCCAGCACAGTTCAATGTGGTTACGAATGACTCTCATGGTTGTGCATATACAAGGAATAACTGCTCTGGATGCTTGGTACTGCAAGTTGATAGTGTACAGTTGTGTCATGCAGAAGTTACTGTGAAGATAAATCTACAAAAATAAACACAATATTTACATGAATGTTGTAAGGCATAATAATAAATATGATAATTATTAACGTGATAAAGTACAGCTGTAGTTTTTTTTAATTTTAACCAAATATTTTGATGATTAGTTGGCACACTGGCATTTTTTATTAGAGTGATCGTTTCAGTTTTCCAATAATGACAAAATATTCAGTGGGAAATCAAATCATGTTTTAATGAATCACTATTAAAGATCACATTCCAATAAACATGAACATTAGTCAAATTAAAGAATATTGTTTTAGTGATAATGTCATGACTATTTTGGTAATAACGTGGCTACCGGATGATACTGTGATAGTAATTTATCATGACTTATGATAACATCATTCTACAGTTAATATCCAAGGAAAGCTGTCCAGTACCATAATGTGTGGGTAATATAATTGTGTGGCATTGAAACTGTTTATTTAAACTGGCTGCTGTTTGTTGAATTTAGATCCATAATTAGTACAATAACAAAATAAAACTTAAAAAGCATATGCATGAATAATTCATGCATGTGCCTTTTAAGTTTTATTTTGTTATCAAAAAATAGTAACATCAATTATTGATATTACTAATTACTATTTTTTGTTAATCAGTCTCGGTGAAAAAGGACACTGATCAATACAATCTCTATTAATAAGTACTTTTATTATCAACACTATTTCAAACTATTTCATTTCAAACATTGGTTATTAAATCCGTTATTATTACTACTATTATAGGATGTGGGTACGTGACACAATTATGTGATTCTATAGATAAGTCCGGGTTACGACGTTCTCATGGAGGCAGTCGCCATCAAGACCGATGCAATCAAGAGTCGCTCAAAAGATGGCCTTATCCTCGAGTGCGAAATCCGGCGCCTGCAATCCAGATTCCTGGGCCTTCCAAACCACCTGGCCCCGATGCGGCGCAATGATATGTTGGAGGAGTGGGGAGTGATGGGGTTGATGGCGAAGGGCACCCGCTGTGTGACAGGGCTCGTGTGTTCGCTGCTCGGCTGGTGGCTCCTCTACAAAAACAAGACTCCGGACAATGTCGTTGAAACGAAAGGTGGGTGTAGTGACTCCCGTTTATGGCAAGTCTTGAAGTGTTTGAAATTGGCTGCCTTGTAAATTTAACACCTTTTTAATAAAAATCCGGATTTTAAAGATGTTTCCAAAGACTAAAACTGCAAGTGTTTAAAGGTTTGAAATTGGCTCTTGCGTTTTTTAGTCTTTGTAAACATCTTGAAAATCTAGATTTGTTTAAAAGTCTTAACGGTAGAATGCATTTCATATTGCTGAGTGTTATACTTCAAGGTTATTTTTCATTTGTCATGGAAAAAGGTCTTACATTTTCTAAGTCCATTAACAAGTTTTTAATAGGAATGTGTGTTTCAAGTATACATTTCATGTGTTTCGAAGCAGTTAGTAGATGGGTTCACCGTTGTAGTCTATAGGTCTGTGTAGTGATTGCATTATATTGCTCCGTAAAAAAATAATGACATTTCCGAAATTAGCAAAAGAAAACATCTACATTTTCCTAGTTAATCGTTATATGTCTACCTTATTAACAGAATCAAGAACAGTGACACACGTGACAACATCGAGAGTCACGTGACTAATAATGTCACAAATGTACTGGGGCAGAATGAGTTTGTCTTTTCATTATTTTGCATCCTTGCGCCACTGTTTCAGTTCCGAGCAACGTTGTGGACAAGTGGGACACTCTGGATCGCGTGCTGTCCATGCTCCAGGACCTGGGAGCTCTGTGTCTACAGCTGGGAGAAGCGCGTGAGACGATCCTGTATCTACGACAGGGCATGGACGTAGCCAGGGCCTTTGGCCTGCCACACAGGCATGTAGTACGATGAGAAATGTGTTTTGTATACTTCATAAAGTAAAAGTAAAGTAAAGGTGAGTTCTTATATGGCGCAGTATCCTGTCATCACTGTTTATTCCTTGACAGACCTTTCAATCAAACACCATCTCAACCTCCCTGGGAAGCATCCAGCCATATGCTGCAATTAATGCTCGAAGGCTGCTCATACAAATATCCACCACTGTCTGTAGCCAGGTACTCATTCATAAAGCTGAGTGAACTGGAACAATGTAGATTGAAAAAACTTGACCAAGGATTCCCTTTGTCGAGAGTGCAAAGCTCTACCCTTGAGTCATTGCACTCTACGTACATAAATATCTTTCTAAATTAATATGCAGGTGTCAGAAATATTGTTACATTTATATGATTAAAAGTTACAAAATTACTACAGTCTAAAACCAACAACAAGTCTCTAGTTTGAAGTTCCTAAAGAATTCAGCTGCTGATTTTATTCCTATAGGCTGCATCACATTCGGATTTAAAAACTGCTTAGTTTCTAATTAGATTTAAACAAATTTACCGTTTAAAAAAAAGGAATTCACTGTTCATTTACACTCACATATGATAAGAACAGCGATGTGATAACTGAATGTGAAGCCACTTGTTTAATAATTGTTTAGAACAGGTAATGTAGAGTGAAACATTAGTCAGTGCTTTCTGTCTGCAGGTTTGCCCAGTTCCAGCTTCTGCGAGCGAAACTAGACATAGTCATGGCTAAGTTCAATGACTGCAGCTCTCACCTCCACGTGCTCAGTTACGTGCTAAGTGACCACCAGGGGGAGCTGGGACACAGGACATCGGTGAAAGACGTTGCACCAAAGAAGGTAAAATCAAAAGTGTCGAGGACGGTCCGAGTCGATGCAGTCAGGAGTGATGATGAGGAGGAAGAGTTTCTGAAGAGTCAGCCACTCCACATGCCCGAGTCACTTTCGATTCATCGTCACGGCAACGGGTGCGCCTCACCGGCGGCGGCGACAGCAAGCCAGCGTCACGAGAAAGTGCCACAGTCCTGGATGCATTCTGACGATTGTGACTGCGCGCAATGTCGAGATCTTGTCTTGCACGGGCTTTGTCTGCAACTACTCGCCGTCCAATCAGACGCGTGCCTGCAGCAAGGCCGGCTGAAGGAGGCGTCAATGTTTACACAGCTTCTCTTGCGTCACCATGACAACGTTGCCGAAAAAGCACGAAACGTTTTGAAAGTCACGTTATCAGGAAACCTTTCGGAGAGCAGCAGGATTGGCTGTGGTGAAGAATGCACTGTGCTGCCATCTGTGTACAAGCATGTGTTGTTGGACGGGTACGTTATGATGTCCCAGTTGGTGGCGCTGCAGGCAGATATGGACACCGCCGAGGAATGGCTTGGGAAAGCGCAGGACCTACTTGACGTGAACATGCGACCGCACATGGTTGAAGCTCATACCATCCTCGCACAGATTCAGTACCAGATGGCGCTGTCATCCGTTCCGTGGCCTCGGCACGATGAAGACGTCGCGGAAACTGTCGTCGAGAAGCTGTGTGCACAGATTGGGCGGATTACAATCACGAACAATTCGCAGGACAGACCGGGAGAGTTTAAAACACCGCTTGTCACCCGGGTGGACACGGACATGAACCAGTGTGGAGATGAAATAACACACGTGAAAACATCTATGACTGACTCACTGTTGGAAGGTGAACGTATCAGTCCTGAGGAATCCGATGGAGCAGTTTGTAATCTAATTCGTGTTGCACCATCTAAGAAACGTGGGCGTGGCACAGCTCGAAAACTTCCAGTGTCCTTTAATGGTAAATCAACAAATCCAAATGTTGAATCACCAGAAGTTCGCACTGAACAGTGTGATGTCGACATGAAGTTGTCTAAGACAGCCACCAGGTTACCAGTAAGGAAAGCGAAGGCATGCAAAGTAGCGGCGAAGAAACCACGAACAAGTAGAAAGTGTGCTGAAAAGTCTGGAGACACTGCGAGGAATGATGATGAGGTATTGAAAACACCGTGCAGTAAACCCAGTCGTGTCGCAAAGAACACTGTTTCCCCTGTCAAAGAGACAAGCTCATCAACTCGCTGGCAAAAGGCGGCTGTCTATGTAGACAGTGATGGTGGCAATGATGAGAAGGCGGCAGCGCCCTCTAGCAAGCCTGGTCGGAAGACCAGAGGTTGTACAAGCCAGTCATCCACAAAGACCAGCACATGCCCTGGTCACAAGACTGGCCCAGAGAAGAACTCCTCAGTGAAGGAGACTGACACTGTTGACTGTGCCACACACAGAGTTGGGCCGGACTCGTGTAGTGCACATGAAGATACTCTGTTGTCATGGAAAGGGAAAGTGTCAAAAGCGGGTGTGAGAAAGGCCACCACCACCAAGTCCGAACCAGCTCAGAATCTTTTTAACAAAATACTGACCGCAGCAGCTGTCACAGACAATGCCACCGTCTACGACTTTGATTGTTCTGACGACAACAAGACACCTGCAAGAGGCCTGAATCGAAAGGCGGCTGCCAACAGGAAGGGCCGGCTGACTCTAAAGAAGAAATCCGGCAGACGGAAAGTGGACAGCCCGGAAATCGAGACAGTGCGAAACGCACAAGAAGATGAGGAGCCGCATCCCACGTATGACAGCTCCGAGGTGGTCATCCCTGATGTAGACGGAATGTCCACTGCTGGACTGACCAAAGTGATCAGTAAGACAAAACGAGTTTCGTCAACTCGAACAAAGCGGGTGGTGGCACCACGTGTGACGCGATCAAAGACCGGATTTGTGGAAGAGATGCGGCAACAAGAGAATGAGGAGGATGGAGACATCGGAGCTCTTGTAGCCTTTGATGAAATTCCCCTGCTTGAGGGTAATGACAGCGTCATCTTGGCTGACGGCTGGCAGGATGAGGTCACAAGTGACACAGTTGGTCACGATGACAAATACAGAAAGTTTGTAATTTATGAAAGATTCCTTGATTCGCTGCAGTGTGGTAGTCACGGAATAGATGGACATGCTGTTGCCGTGGAAACCACTGACGATGTCAGTGTCGTTGCCATGCCAACTTGTTATGAAACGGATGATCTTGCGGTTGTGACACAAGTCACCTATGGCCCAGTAAGTTTCGATGACTCGATTGAAGTTGCCCGATTCGGGTCAGATTCTGACATTGATGAACCAGTGATAAGGAGGAAGACAGGCAGACGGAAGAACGGCCGACAGACAGACACAGCGACTACAAGTGGCAGACAGACGGACAAAGAGACCATGAGAATAGAACGGGGTGTCAAGCTTGATCGTGACATCATGCGTGGTGACGACAGTTACATGACGAAGCCAGTGCTGACATTGCCTCCGAATCTGCCTTGCCGTGGTGAGTTGTTCGGGAACTGATTTCTTGAATCGTCTAAGGCACCTGAGGCAAAATAGATTGCCTGGTAAATAACTCTGTCACATAGATAATGAGACTGATTTCATGCACAGTAATTGTTCTTACACTTATCAACTTGGCTTTCTCTTATTAATGCAATTACACACATTTCATATCATTGCTTTCTAGCACTATTATGGTGACAGTAAGTGATGTCATCTCTACATCAAGCTATGCCATAATCCCAACTCTGCCGATTATCTGCTGGCTTGTGAGGCTCAAGTGCCTTGTTATAATTACTCTCAGCCATTAAGGAACGCTCTCTTGGTTGCAGGCTTTTATGCAGGATCTAATTTTCAGTACTTACTTATCCTCTTCATCACCACCAGAACAACATTACAACAATACACCTTTGCTGCAGCTTCCACCTCGCCCCACAAGACCCCATGTCTTCTAGCTCTGCCATTACTGTCTTCCGCCATGTTATCTTTCGTCATCCTGGCTTCCTACTTCCGGGTGGCATCCATCTTACGGCTACCCTCTTTATGCATTCTCAGGACGTGTGCTAGCCATCTCAATTGTCGTCTCAGTAGACATCTTAGTTTGAACATGTGTAAATAGTAGCCAGTTCAGATGCGGACATATTGCCAGATATATACAGGAATCATTGTGTACACAGAGGTGATGCCCATTTTCAAAACACATTAACGTAACGTAGATATATAGATGAAATTAGCTTTTTTGTACCCTTTGAATTTTTGACCAAAAACGGGCTCTTCCTGTCCAAATGACGGGATCATGGATTTTGTGATGAAATATGTTTGGTAAAATGTGACCAGATCTAGGTTCCAGACTACCAATAAAAGTCAAGCGCTGTGTTAAAATTATGACAGATTTTACTATAATGATTGCATTAATTTAAGACACAAAAGTAACAAATAGGCAAATAGTGATGGAACCAAAGACCGAATCAACTCAGGAAGCTGTAGTGTTTCCAGATCGACAGAACTAGAATTGCCTGTTGCGTCGAATGAGAGGAAGATTCTTGTAGGAATCATCAAAGTAGCACAGACAATCATAGACAACACCCTAATGGCAGTAGACAATATCTGCACTGAAATTGTCCTGGCAAAGTAAATTCACTTATGAAAGACCAAGATCACCCATTATCGGTTGTTTTCAAATTTCCTGCCAATGGGAAGTTGACTTAAAGCTTACGAGGCAGGGACAAACCAATTGAGCTGTTCCTTTGTGCCCGGATTTTTGAGATAGTCAAAAAGAAACAATACTAAATTTGTATATCATATTTCAGTATCAAATTCCCATGAAGTGTGTATCAAATTCTTACATTATTTGCCCTGTAGGTGGCGTTGACAGCAGCGAGGCACTACTGCGCAGCACGTTTGATCTGGTTCGCCACCACCCGCCAGCCATCTTGTATCGCAATCTCTGCCAGGCTCTGGCTGTTCACCGAATGACCTCTGACCCCACTGTTGCGGCTTTCTACCTAGCGGAGGCGCAGGCCGTTACATTCCGCCACCAGGTGCTCACAAACATTGAGAGAAAAGTCAGGTGAGATACACGTGGGTTTGTCTAGAGACTCGTTCACCTGTCACTTGGATGGGTAAAGCTTATTTTGAATGGACACCAATTTTAATAGAATGTAAAAATTTCAGGAGAATTTTTTTTAAATTATTCTTTTAAAATTGTGAATGTACACCTCTTGACCAGTGCTTTATGCACGATAAAAATGTTGTCAAGTCCAAAAAATTTGGGTGGATATTACTGATGTATATCCATGCTATTTGAGATGTGTTGTATGATCTATAACAATGTATAAACACCAGTTTACATCCATTTTCAAGACATGACTGAAAAATATCTATTATTTTGAAGACGTTTTTGCTCCTTCATTTTTCACCCACCCGCCACTTGTCCACTGGTATTTGATGGGTTTGTAGGAAACGGGAGAAGGACCAGGAGCCCGTGAATGACACAGTGGAGACACTTGTGACAGCGGTCGATTCTCTACGCATTGACCCTGGGTCAAATGACTATGTCAACAGTCTGAAACAGATGAAAGAGAGGCTGGCTTTTGATAAGAGCGAATCGCACATCACAGAGATGATCAGTGCAATACCAGAGGGTGGGTATAATATATGTCGGCATAAATATACATACCCTTGTAACATGTTGCTTCTGAAGTTAGTGAATTTAGATTTTTTTAATTGAAGCTGAAGGTGTTTACCAAACCAGACCCATGCAGTCACACTTATAGTAAAGGTAGGTTTGAATAACTATTTAGTTTCTTGGTAATATAAGTTGCATTATGAAGAAATGGAAACATCCGGTGTGCAATTTTAGTGCTATAGTGATTAATCATGCACTTGTGTGACAGTAACATTTGCTTTAGTTTATCATTATATGAAACATTAGGATGACCAGTAGACAACTGACTTTTGTTGTGCAGCCTGTAGAACTGCGACATTTTACCTGGATGTAGATCTGAAGTCTCATCCAACTAAGCTATTTGTTCGTGACAGAGATTCTCTGTGACGCACCACGCCTTTGGAACGATCTGTCTTTGTGCATATGTGACACTGGTTCTATGGATTTGTGCAAATCTCCATTTTACAACAGCATTCGACAATATTTATGAAATATTTTCATTCTAACTTGTACATCACCATAACCATGTTTCATAATACATTTTAATGACTCATCTAATTATGTAATTGATTTTAAACCAGTGAATAGTTTACTTTTAGTTAATAACGTCTAATTATATTTAGCTATACCTTATTTTGCTTAAATGATATATTAATACATAGATATGTTTTTTATTCTTATTATGGATATATAATATATGACATTAAATACAATCATTTATATATATATAATATATATATATATATATATATATATATATAATAATAATGATTTTATTTAATATATGTCATATATTATATATCCATAATAAATAAAAACATATATATATATATATAATAATCAAGTAATTTTTATTATCTGAATATTATTGATATATATATATATATATATATATATATATATATATATATATATATATATATATTGTACTGTATTGTTTCTTTTGCACCTTTGAACGGTTTTTACATCTGAAAATTGCGCTACATAAAATAAATTTAATATGCTTATTATGAATGCAGTGAACATTTTACTTCAACGTGTCATATCGGCTGTCATTGTGACGTCCATGCTCTGACTACAGACTGGACAGTGTGCCAGGTGTCACTTGTTGGTCAAGCCAGTCGTCAGATGATTGTCACCCGCTTTCTCTATGGTCAGCCACCCCTGGTCATCCACTTGCCTGGCTTTGCTACGACTCACGTGAGTGGCCTCTGTACCTGCTGTTGCATGTGTATCTTATTCGTTCTGTTACACATACATGCTCTATTAACATACATTCATTTCAATGTTTCTAATAGCAGTCTACGACCTGGTGACTTTGCCGGCTTTTGAATATTATCCCTGTGGGGCTAATATACCGGATATTGGTTAATCCTGCCATAATTTGTATTATATTTATTTTGTGTTAGTATAAGTTTAATGTTGATAGTTTTTTATAATACAGCATTATCTGTTAAAAAAAGTATCGTTATTTAATTTGTTATTTCAAATTCGGGCTGAGAACCAATCAGCGTCTCTACCCTGGCATTTACAACTGCAGCTCATTAATTTCACAGGCGGAGTTGAGGGGCTGAAAAGTGCTGCCTAGTTAAACAGGCTAGGTCCCACTGGTGCCATGTTAGATTTTTGATGAAAACAAAAGTTGTGGTGTCTCCATCTGGTGGGTAACAATAAAACTAAACCAGTGCCACCAGATGGGGTTACTGTTTTGTAGTGAAAAATGCAGATGTGTAAGACTTTCTTGAGCATACTGTATGATTAATAGAATGACTGGTCAGTTACTGTCATCATGAATATAGTCAACAGTACAGTCATTAGTGTGATCACATGTGTGTAACAAAGTCTGTATTTTGTGTAAGTTATTTATTTGGCTGCAGTTGTAAAAGGTCGTATCACAGTAGTTAACGTATTTCAATAACAATAAATCTATATTTGTTGCCTAAGATGAAATGTAAAATCCCATTTCAAATTTAAAATAATGATACTAGCAGAAGCTGAACTTGTGAGTACAATTATAAAAAGATAAACCTAAAATAAGTGAGAAAACCACAGTTTTTACTTCAACATGCCACCTGAAGTCTACAGGAGTGAGTCTGTGGTGTTGCACACTGGGTATAAATGGCCACCAAATTATGGACATATAACAATTACAAGGCTCCAGAACAAGAAACTATGTGGTTATTTGGTTTGAGTTGTTGTGTTGTCTTCACTTGTACATTCTCTATAGCCCATATAAAAGCATGTGATATTTTTTCTATAGTAATTTTGTTTCATTATCAAACCTTTGTAATTGTAGATGCACACAGAAATAAAAATAAGATCTTACTGATGCTGAGAGCGACCAATTCTTTGGTTTTTATGCACCTCGTACCTTGATTTCGAAGGATTCAGAAGTAACATAAATTACCTTAATATTATTAAATGTCAAAGAATGTTACAATGCTAAATATATATCAAATACCTGTTGTTTCTCCAATGTCCCATGTTTCGTTAACAACGGTGGAACTGTTGTGTTCAGGGACAGAAAGTGCTGGAGGAGTTTGCCGAGGTGATGCAGTGTACCCGGGAGACGATGTCAGTCGAATGCAAGTTCGACTGGTGGCAGAAACGATTCCAACTTGAAGAGAAACTGAAAGTGAGTTCCAGTGGTTGTTACTGCTTGGTAGTCTAAACAGTACTCACATCGGCACAACGTGGAGACAATGGTTTAATCACCAATAAAACCAGCTGAAATTTAACCAAGATCTCGCTCATGGTTATGTGACAGTGTGTGAGTGTTGTGAGTTTATAATGCAGCATTATCTGTTAAAAAAAGTATCGTTATTTAATTTGTTATTTCAAATTCGGGCTGAGAACCAATCAGCGTCTCTACCCTGGCAGTTACAACTGCAGCTCATTAATTTCACAGGCGGAGTTGAGGGGCTGAAAAGTGCTGCCTAGTTAAACAGGCTAGGTCCCACTGGTGCCATGTTAGTTTATGATGGAAACAAAAGTTGTGGTGTCTCCATCTAGTGGGTAACAATAAAACTAAACCAGTGCCACCAGATGGGGTTACTGTTTTGTAGTGAAAAATGCAGATGTGTAAGACTTTCTTGAGCATACTGTATGATTAATAGAATGACTGGTCAGTTACTGTCATCATGAATGTAGTCAACAGTACAGTCATTAGTGTGATCACATGTGTGTAACAAAGTTTTTTGTAATATTATTGCTTTGTTAAGTATAGATTCTATTTACAATAAATCTATATTTGTTGCCTAAGATGAAATGTAAAATCCCATTTCAAATTTAAAATAATGATACTAGCAGAAGCTGAACTTGTGAGTACAATTATAAAAAGATAAACCTAAAATAAGTGAGAAAACCACAGTTTTTACTTCAACATGCCACCTGAAGTCTACAGGAGTGAGTCTGTGGTGTTGCACACTGGGTATAAATGGCCACCAAATTATGGACATATAACAATTACAAGGCTCCAGAACAAGAAACTATGTGGTTATTTGGTTTGAGTTGTTGTGTTGTCTTCACTTGTACATTCTCTATAGCCCATATAAAAGCATGTGATATTTTTTCTATAGTAATTTTGTTTAATTATCAAACCTTTGTAATTGTAGATGCACACAGAAATAAAAATAAGATCTTACTGATGCTGAGAGCGACCAATTCTTTGGTTTTTATGCACCTCGTACCTTGATTTCGAAGGATTCAGAAGTAACATAAATTACCTTAATATTATTAAATGTCAAAGAATGTTACAATGCTAAATATATATCAAATACCTGATGTTTCTCCAATGTCCCATGGTTCAAAAACTGACTGAAAATGTTTCGTTAACAACGGTGGAACTGTTGTGTTCAGGGACAGAAAGTGCTGGAAGAGTTTGCCGAGGTGATGCAGTGTACCCGGGAGACGATGTCAGTCGAATGCAAGTTCGACTGGTGGCAGAAACGATTCCAACTTGAAGAGAAACTGAAAGTGAGTTCCAGTGGTTGTTACTGCTTGGTAGTCTAAACAGTACTCACATCGGCACAACGTGGAGACAATGGTTTAATCACCAATAAAACCAGCTGAAATTTAACCAAGATCTCGCTCATGGTTATGTGACAGGGTGTTTACCCCCTGCCACTGTAATGTTGTTTACCCCCTGCCACTGTAATATTGTTTACCCCCTGCCACTGTAATGTTGTTTACCCCCTGCCACTGTACTGTTGTTTACCCCCTTTCACTGTAATGTTGTTTACCCCCTTTCACTGTAATGTTGTTTACCCCCTGTCACTGTAATGTTGTTTACCCCCTGCCACTGTAATGTTGTTTACCCCCTGCCGCTGTAATGTTGTTTACCTCGCCACTGTTCTCACTCAGGGTCTCTTGGAGGAGATGGAGGGGTGGTGGCTGGGGTGCTGGAGAGGGGTGTTACTTGGCACCCCGTCAAGTTACGCTGATAGAGTGGAGCTGAGCAAAGCATCGGCCGACATTGCCAGGGAGTTTGGTTGTTCGTCCAAACATGACACTAAGATACTTCGTCAGCAAATTGAGGTAGGGCCCTGTTAACTAACATGTGAGTTTATATGCCAAAATGTTGGCCATTTACACAGGAAATATTTGTTGACATGTGAACATTTATTTTAGACGTGAGGAGCAACCATGGGTCCTGAGTAAAAACTTTCCTGTTGAGCAAGTGTGACTCCCAGGTCAGGATGTTGGTGTTAAGTGAGTGTCCTGTGGCCCATCAATGGTCTCCTACTCCTGTTGATTTGTGTGTTCTTTGAACCTCTGATTGAGTGGTTTCATACAAAATAAACAAATCTTGGTGCCATGAAAACATATTTCCTAGATATGCCCATGGGTGTGACCTTGCATGAGATTCATGTCAGTTTTGCTGTCTGATTTCAGATTCTGCTCAGCTCCTGTCATCTGGTGTGTGAAAGGGAACTACTCAGTGCAGTCCACCAGCTGGCACCACCTGCAACCATTGTGGCGAAGCTGGAGCGATTAACTGCTGCGATTCGGTGTAAGGCAAAACAGCTCAACTGTGAAGCATCGTCACGGCAACACGTCATCCTGATATTGGACAGGGTAAGGGCAAACTTGTTTGGAACGTACACCCATGATGCAAGTTGAGACGTATGGTAACACACAATGACATACATGTACACACATGTACACACACAATGTCATACATACACACATGTACACACACAATGTCATACATACACACATGCACACTCATACAAACACACAATGCCATACATACGCACACACATAATTTCATACACAAGCACACACGTGCGCGCACGTGCGCGCGCGCACACACACACACACACACACACACACACACACACACACATGATTGATCGATATGTCTATATTTATTTATCTGTATTTATTTCTATTTATGTAAACAAATTCTTCTTAAATTATTAAACAAAATTATTAAGACCACGTCGGAAATAAGTGTATGTTTGTTTTTAATGTGTTTTTCCTCGGTAATATGATATATATGCTTATTATTCTTTTATTTCCTTTTGCATCTAAACTATGTTTAATTGTCATGTATATATATTTTACCAAATAAACTCCACCAATGAGTGAGGTGAGTGACTGTAGTGACAGACAGAGTGTACCCAGTGTCAGGTGAGTGACTGTGGTGACAGACAGAGTGTACCCAGTGTCAGGTGAGTGACTGTGGTGACAGACAGAGTGTACCCAGTGTCAGGTGAGTGACTGTGGTGACACACAGAGTGTACCCAGTGTCAGGTGAGTGACTGTAGTGACAGACAGAGTGTACCCAGTGTCAGGTGAGTGACTGTAGTGACAGACAGAGTGTACCCAGTGTCAGGTGAGTGACTGTGGTGACAGACAGAGTGTACCCAGTGTCAGGTGAGTGACTGTGTGACAGACAGAGTGTACCCAGTGTCAGGTGAGTGACTGTGGTGACAGACAGAGTGTACCCAGTGTCAGGTGAGTGACTGTGTGACAGACAGAGTGTACCCAGTGTCAGGTGAGTGACTGTGGTGACAGACAGAGTGTACCCAGTGTCAGGTGAGTGACTGTGTGACAGACAGAGTGTACCCAGTGTCAGGTGAGTGACTGTGGTGACAGACAGAGTGTACCCAGTGTCAGGTGAGTGACTGTGATGCCATACAGAGTGTACCCAGTGTCAGGTGAGTGACTGTGGTGACAGACAGAGTGTACCCAGTGTCAGGTGAGTGACTGTGGTGACAGACAGAGTGTACCCAGTGTCAGGTGAGTGACTGGTGACAGACAGAGTGTACCCAGTGTCAGGTGAGTGACTGTGGTGACAGACAGAGTGTACCCAGTGTCAGGTGAGTGACTGTGGTGACAGACAGAGTGTACCCAGTGTCAGGTGAGTGACTGTGGTGACAGACAGAGTGTACCCAGTGTCAGGTGAGTGACTGTGGTGACAGACAGAGTGTACCCAGTGTCAGGTGAGTGACTGTGATGCCATACAGAGTGTACCCAGTGTCCCATGTGTCGCAGGGTGTCCAGGGCATCCCGTGGGAGAGCATCCCCATGATGCGCGGAGGCAGCATGACCATCTCCCGCATCCCGTCCCTCCACTTCCTCCACGCCCAACTACCCCTCCTCGACGCTGACCCTGAGGGCGTGTACAGGTCAGGGGTCAACCCCAGCAGTGTCTTCTACGTCGTTGACCCTGAGAACAACCTGATGAAGACCCAGGACTGCTTCCGGGACTGGTTCGCAAAGTGAGTAAAACATGACGTTTCTGTAATGATAGATTCCATGGAGTTGATCTTCTAAAGTATTTATTTATATTAGTACAATTTCTATTGACATTTTAACAATTATTTTAAAAGATTTTATGTAATAGAGACATTTCAATCGTACTATTTTATTATATTTTATTTATTCATCTGATTTATTTATATGTAAAACCGTACATTGAAGCGCCATCTGTGGAGTGGCACAAGCAAAATAGACATGAAGTACATCATGTCTGGACAAGGAAGTACACATGTGCTCTGCAGGCGGGTTACTCCTCCAAGTGCCAAGAGTGAACTTAGAACGTTTCGGCCACTGTGCATTTGACTGTGCAGGACCCACTCTGTGGAACAACAGCAATCTAGCACAATTTAAGAAACAAAGAAATTTTTATTTTCTACATAACTAGTTTTACACAACGAACATTATATTTTAGCTTAACTTTTAACTGTTATTATATACATGTAATATATATATATTTATATATATATATATATTAATAATATATTTATGTTTATTACTATCATTGCAGTGTTGCTAGTATTAGTGTTTTGTTTCTAATTTCATATATCTAGTAATCATTTTAAAGAATATAATTTAATGTGTAAATACTTTATTTATACCTAGCATATTCTACACGGTTTTTATCACAGCGTATCATGACTTTATATTTTATTACTATAAACATTATTTAATCAGTATACGCAGATTTATTATCACGACGTCTCGTTATTTACATGTATGTACACAACCGTGAATGGTACAGACATCCCGGATTTGATGGTGTTAAAATAAAGTTTTATTATAATTATTTATTATAATAAAAATAAATAAATAATAATAGTTTCTATAATATTAAAATACAGGTATATTAATATATAAAAATAATATTAAAAGTACTTGAAATATATCATAAAATTAATAATTTGTGTGTATGTTTAGAAAAAACTACATATTACTTATTATTCTTAACAGTACTAACATTTCTCTGGCAGCACCAGTACAGGACCAGCCCTTAATGGGCACACCCCAACTACAGACATGACATCGTTTCTAAAATGTTAAAATAAATAGCTATAGTGCATACAGATTTAATTTAAATCTGTCATAAAATACTGAATTGATTGTTCATCAGATGGCACTACAGTGACTCATGTGTGAATGTTTCCAGACAACCGGGCTGGCATGGTATTGTAGGACAACCTCCGAACCCTGGAAAGTGCACAGAGGCCGTCCGGGACAATGACTTGTTTATGTAAGTAGTGCTGGTTAGTCCCCAGCCTGTCTGTCACGTTTGAATACATTAAAAGACATCCGTTTTAGCTGTCACTGGATTTATACATTATACAAGTCTAAACAGAAGACTTAACAGTATGTTGTGGGTTTTAATATGTATGCAAATGAATAATTTTAACCGCCATAGACCATGGCGGGTTGTCATTTAAAATGTAGCTTTTTCAAAAACACCTATAGGGAAATGTAAGTTTTTATAAATCCAAGACTTGGGAATATCAATAGAAGTATGAAATGGGATATAGTACGAGATATATCAAAACAATGCGTAGGGCAAAAGTGGGAGTAACACATAGCTGTTGTCTTGTAGCTATGTGGGTCACAGTGGGGGTAACAAGTGTCTGTTGTCTTGTAGCTATGTGGGTCACAAACAAGTGTATGTTGTCTTGTAGCTATGTGGGTCACAGTGGGGGTAACAAGTGTATGTTGTCTTGTAGCTATGTGGGTCACAGTGGGGTAACAAGTGTCTGTTGTCTTGTAGCTATGTGGGTCACAGTGGGGGTAACAATTTTTTTTACTATGTGGGTCACAGTGGGAGTAACAAGTGTTGTTGTCTTGTAGCTATTTTCACAGTGGGGGTAACAATTTCTGTTGTCTTGTAGCTATGTGGGTCACAGTGGGGGTAACAAGTGTATGTTGTCTTGTAGCTATGTGGGTCACAGTGGGAGTAACAAGTGTCTGTTGTCTTGTAGCTATGTGGGTCACAGTGGGAGTAACAAGTGTCTGTTGTCTTGTAGCTATGTGGGTCACGGTGGGGGTAACAAGTGTCTGTTGTCTTGTAGCTATGTAGGTCACAGTGGGAGTAACAAGTGTCTGTTGTCTTGTAGCTATGTGGGTCACAGTGGGAGTAACAAGTGTCTGTTGTCTTGTAGCTATGTGGGTCACAGTGGGGGTAACAAGTGTATGTTGTCTTGTAGCTATGTGGGTCACAGTGGGGTAACAAGTGTATGTTGTCTTGTAGCTATGTGGGTCACAGTGGGAGTAACAAGTGTCTGTTGTCTTGTAGCTATGTGGGTCACGGTGGGGGTAACAAGTGTCTGTTGTCTTGTAGCTATGTAGGTCACAGTGGGAGTAACAAGTGTCTGTTGTCTTGTAGCTATGTGGGTCACAGTGGGGGTAACAAGTGTATGTTGTCTTGTAGTTATGTGGGTCACAGTGGGGGTAACAAGTGTATGTTGTCTTGTAGCTATGTGGGTCACAGTGGGAGTAACAAGTGTATGTTGTCTTGTAGCTATGTGGGTCACAGTGGGAGTAACAAGTGTATGTTGTCTTGTAGCTATGTGGGTCACAGTGGGGGTAACAAGTGTATGTTGTCTTGTAACTATGTGGGTGACAGTGGGGGTAACAAGTGTATGTTGTCTTGTAACTATGTGGGTGACAGTGGGGGTAACAAGTACTTGTTGACTTATAGTTATGTGAGTCACGGTGGGGGTAACAAGTGTCTGTTGTCTTGTAGCTATGTGGGTCACAGTGGGGGTAACAAGTGTATGTTGTCTTGTAGCTATGTGGGTCACAGTGGGAGTAACAAGTGTATGTTGTCTTGTAACTATGTGGGTCACAGTGGGAGTAACAAGTGTATGTTGTCTTGTAGCTATGTGGGTCACAGTGGGGGTAACAAGTACTTGTTGACTTATTAGTTATGTGAAAACACCTATGGGGAAAATGTGTTTTTATAATAAGCTTGGGATAAAAGTAGAAGTAAAAGGTGTATGTACGAGATTGAAAAACTAGGGTGGGAAAAAAGTGGGGTAACAATAGTGTTGTCTTGTAGTTATGTGGGTCACGGTGGGGGTAACAAGTGTCTGTTGTCTTGTAGCTATGTGGGTCACAGTGGGAGTAACAAGTGTATGTTGTCTTGTAACTATGTGGGTCACAGTGGGGGTAATAAGTACTTGTTGACTTATAGTTATGTGAATCACGATGGGGGTAACAAGTGTCTGTTGTCTTGTAGCTATGTGGGTCACAGTGGGAGTAACAAGTGTATGTTGTCTTGTAACTATGTGGGTCACAGTGGGGGTAACAAGTACTTGTTGTCTTGTAGCTATGTGGGTCACAGTGGGGGTAACAAGTGTATGTTGTCTTGTAGCTATGTGGGTCACAGTGGGGGTAACAAGTGTATGTTGTCTTGTAGCTATGTGGTCACAGTGGGGGTAACAAGTGTCTGTTGTCTTGTAGCTATGTGGTCACAGTGGGGGTAACAAGTGTATGTTGTCTTGTAACTATGTGGGTCACAGTGGGGGTAACAAGTACTTGTTGACTTATAGTTATGTGAGTCACGGTGGGGGTAACAAGTGTCTGTTGTCTTGTAGCTATGTGGTCACAGTGGGGTAACAAGTGTATGTTGTCTTGTAGCTATGTGGGTCACAGTGGGGGTAACAATTTATGTTGTCTTGTAGTATGTGGTCACGGGGGTAACAAGTGTCTGTTGTCTTGTAACTATGTGGGTCACAGTGGGGGTAACAAGTGTATGTTGTCTTGTAGCTATGTGGGTACGTGGGGGTAACAAGTGCTGTTGACTTTAGTTATGTGAGTCACGTGGGGGTAACAAGTGTCTGTTGTCTTGTAGCTATGTGGTCACAGTGGGAGTAACAAGTGTCTGTTGTCTTGTAAGCTATGTGTTTATGTCACAGTCAGGGGGTAACAAGTGTCTGTTGTCTTGTACTATGTGGGTCACAGTGGGGGTAACAATGTACTGTTGCTTGTAGTATGTGAGTCACAGTGGGGGTAACAAGTGTATGTTGTCTTGTAGCTATGTGGGTACGGGGGGTAACAAGTGTTGTTGCTTTATATGTGAGTCACAGTGGGGGTAACAAGTGTTGTTGTCTTGTAACTATGTGGTCACAGTGGGGGTAACAAGTGTTGTTGTCTTGTAGCTATGTGGTCACAGTGGGGGTAACAAGTGTCTGTTGTCTTGTAGCTATGTGAGTCACAGTGGGGTAACAAGTGTATGTTGTCTTGTACTATGTGGTCACAGTGGGGGTAACAAGTGTTGTTGTCTTGTAGCTATGTGGGTACAGTGGGGGTAACAAGTGTCTGTTGTCTTGTAGCTATGTGGTCACAGTGGGGGTAACAAGTGTCTGTTGTCTTGTAACTATGTGAGTCACAGTGGGGTAACAAGTGTTGTTGTCTTGTAGCTATGTGGTCACAGTGGGGGTAACAAGTGTTGTTGTCTTGTAGCTATGTGGTCACAGTGGGGGTAACAAGTGTTGTTGTCTTGTAACTATGTGGTCACAGTGGGGGTAACAAGTGTTGTTGTCTTGTAGCTATGTGGTCACAGTGGGGGTAACAAGTGTCTGTTGTCTTGTAGCTATGTGAGTCACAGTGGGGGTAACAAGTGTCTGTTGTCTTGTAGCTATGTGAGTCACAGTGGGGATAACAAGTGTCGTTTGTCTTGTAACTATGTGGGTCACAGTGGGGGTAACAAGTGTCTGTTGTCTTGTAACTATGTGAGTCACAGTGGGGGTAACAAGTGTCTGTTGTCTTGTAACTATGTGAGTCACAGAGGGGGTAACAAGTGTCTGTTGTCTTGTAGCTATGTGGTCACAGTGGGGGTAACAAGTGTCTGTTGTCTTGTAGCTATGTGAGTCACAGAGGGGGTAACAAGTGTCTGTTGTCTTGTAGCTATGTGGGTCACGGTGGGGGTAACAAGTGTCTGTTGTCTTGTAGCTATGTGGGTCACAGAGGGGGTAACAAGTGTCTGTTGTCTTGTAACTATGTGAGTCACAGTGGGGGTAACAAGTGTCTGTTGTCTTGTAACTATGTGAGTCACAGAGGGGGTAACAAGTGTCTGTTGTCTTGTAGCTATGTGGTCACAGTGGGGGTAACAAGTGTCTGTTGTCTTGTAGCTATGTGAGTCACAGAGGGGGTAACAAGTGTCTGTTGTTTTGTAGCTATGTGGGTCACGGTGGGGGTAACAAGTGTCTGTTGTCTTGTAGCTATGTGGGTCACGGTGGGGGTAACAAGTATCTGAGTGGAGAGAGCCTTCAGACAACTCAGTGTCGGGCCGTGGCCCTGCTCATGGGCTGCAGCTCGGGCAAACTGACCACTGCTGGACAACTGGACGCCTCCGGCCTCATGCTCAACTACTTCCTGGGTGGCTGGTAAGAAACAATCTGACACTTATTAAGCACGTGTTTATGTCCATCAGTAACGTTGTGCCTTTTGCGTGACGATTATGATATTGGATAAACAATTAAGGGAGTTCAGCACATAAGTTGCTTTTGAATTCATTGATGTGATGTCAGTCTTGATGCTGTCCTTGTTGAGAACAGATGCGTCCAAGCACTGAGAAGCTGCCAACATTTACAATTGAGCAATTAAGGATTCAAAATTGTCACATTTCCAAAACCAACAGAGTTGATCGAGTAAGTAAATCTGTCTTTTGTGTTCCACAGTCCCAGTGTCGTGGCCAATTTGTGGGATGTCACTGACCGCGACATTGACCGCTTCCTTGAGCACCTCCTACAGGCGTGGCTGGTCGGTCCACCCGGCGAACACTCACTCGAGGGCTACGTGGCCACGTGTCGCGATGCGTGTCGTCTCCCATTTCTCATTGGTGCTGCTCCCGTCGTCTACGGTTTCCCCGTCAGGTCAAAGGTCGTCCGTAGATAGTGACGACTATCGGTTGCCATCTGTGTTACTGGGTCAGCCACGTGTATGGCCCAATATTCCATTTAAGGTTTTTCAGGGATGTCAATTGTCAAGACATTGTACATATTTTGACAACACTCAAGTTAAATTATGTTGGTAGTCTACATTTAGCCTTAGAAACAGTATCATAGCCGAGTTAAAATTATGAAAGAACAAGAAATACACAGACAAATGAATCAAAAGCTGGGTCATATGATATAATGTGGACGTAATTTACTGAAATGTCCTTAGTTTTCATGATCTACTGTGTGTGTGAAATGGTGACCATGTGTTTTGCTTTGTGTTGACTTTATGCAGAAAATATCTATGCATATTATAAACTGAAACTGATGTTTATAGTGCAGCACTGGACAATATGCAGCAACATTCTCCTGCATTGAACGTGTCACTATAATGTCTTCTCTCTCATTTAGTTATGAACTTTGAACAATATGAAAGCATTCAATCATTGCAAAACTAACACTATATTATACAAGTACATCAGCTACCATGTTCAGTCATCAGTACTCTACTCAAGGTCAACATGCCATTTGTAACTAAATTTTGTATTAGACTGTAACATTGTACATGTGAATCGTCACGTTTGAACATAATCTGTATTTGAGCATAAACATCTAATCCATTTTGTTGATATGTTGAATAGTAATATTATTTAAATGATGTACTTATGGATTATTTTATTGGCGTTTAGTCGCGCTCTGTAGTAGTGATGAAGGCCGGGTCAGATGGGGTGTTCTGGGATCTACGCATGTGATTTTCCCGAGAAACGTTGTCGCATTCAGTCATGTCCATAATGGCTACTTTAGTGCGAATCACAGTTGGTCACAGTTGAATCATAAAAGTGTTGCTTGAACAATAAGTTTATTGCATTTACATTTTGTGATGCTAAGATGAGAATGAGTGGAGAGTGTGTGGTTCTGTCTTGTACATAGCCGTCCCAGTTAATGTTTTATGTTATTTAACAGCAAGAACTGTAATTAGCCTGCTCATTTGTGTACTGTGTGTTTATGATTGAAATCACCAATAAATTGTAGGAAATTATCTCACGTGCATGTGCTTGTTAGTTGGTTATTACGTCTGAATAACTTCTACATTAACAAACCTTTATCGATACGCAGTCAGCCCAATGTCAGTAATTGTCATAGTATCAAAATGTAACAGATATATTATTTTTTGTAATAATAACAATAGGAAAACTTCCATTGTGACCAACGTCTTGGTAACCAAGCTGAGAGGCACATCAGTACAAAGTGGTTGATCTATCTCAGAGTCGGTAAACATTCCAGTTGTCAGCAGATGGACCGATACGCAGGGAGTTACGGTGGACAGGCAGTTAGACGTACGTTTTTAAATGGTGTTAGAATTTGTTGATATGTTCAACCTACAGTGTATCTAGCACTAGAAGGAAACATTCCACTGAGTAGGCGCAGCTACAGGGACAGTCCTTGTCCCAATGTTAGCATTTACTCTAGGGAGAATGTCCGGCTAAATTAGAACTACCGGTAGGCAATAGAAGTTAGATAGGTTTTCTAACTTTTCTTACAGAAGCAATGAATGTAAATACGATGGTTGCTTATATGAACATCCCTGGTAAGTAATAGTACAGATCTTAAAGATGATATGGTATCGGACAGGAAGCTAGTGATTATATAAAGTGACAGACTGAGTAAAATGTGGAGACCTAATCACAAGCCTTGCTAAACAGTTCTGAATAAGTTGAAATGTGATATCATTAGAAAAGTAAGTCTTTTGAATCTTGAATTCAGCCAAGGGCAATAGTGATAATGGGAATTACTACAGTCCAGTCTTGTTGATACGTAAACAAAGCAAAATTTACACCATGTGTTATTAACAAATGTCAATTAATGTTCTATGTGGTAATATCAATGCTGTTGGTTTACCATTATTGGTGGGCAGCGATGGGTGTGCGGTAGAGCACCAGACTGTCAATCGAGGGGACAGTGGTTCAATCCCACCTACCCCCATTTCAAAACTTAGGCAATTTCGTCCACACCACATTGGTCAGTGTCTTTCAGAAAAGACACTAAAAAGCCGGTGGTCCCCTAATTCTATCTGGTGTCTATGCCAGGGGAAGTAAAAGATCCTACACAGGGGGTAAATGTGTAACCTGTAGTGGACTCGGTAATTCTAGAGAACAACTCCTGCGTTAGCCCAAGTTTGGGCAGTTTGGAGGTAACCACCCAAGACCTGAGTGATAGAAGAGGTTGATATGACCAACGTCACTGTATTGGTGAATCCCCAGCTCCCTACTGTAACACTGCCTACTGTAACACTGCCTACTGTAACACTGCCTACTGTAACACTGCCTACTGTAACACTGCCTACTGTAACCTGCCTACTGTAACCCTGCCTACTGTAACACTCCCTACTGTAACACTCCCTACTGTAACACTCCCTACTGTAACACTGCCTACTGTAACACTGCCTACTGTAACACTGCCTACTGTAACACTGCCTACTGTAACACTGCCTACTGTAACACTGCCTACTGTAACACTGCCTACTGTAACACTCCCTACTGTAACACTCCCTACTGTAACACTCCCTACTGTAACACTCCCTACTGTAACACTCCCTACAGTAACACTCCCTACTGTAACACTCCCTACTGTAACACTCCCTACAGTAACACTCCCTACTGTAACACTCCCTACTGTAACACTCCCTACTGTAACACTCCCTACTGTAACACTCCCTACTGTAACACTCCCTACAGTAACACTCCCTACTGTAACACTCCCTACTGTAACACTCCCTACTGTAACACTCCCTACTGTAACACTCCCTACTGTAACACTGCCCCTACTGTAACACTCCCTACTGTAACACTCCCTACTGTAACACTCCCTACTGTAACACTCCCTACTGTAACACTCCCTACTGTAACACTGCCTACTGTAACACTGCCTACTGTAACACTGCCTACTGTAACACTGCCTACTGTAACACTCCCTACTGTAACACTCCCTACTGTAACACTCCCTACTGTAACACTCCCTACAGTAACACTCCCTACTGTAACACTCCCTACAGTAACACTCCTACTAACACTCTACGTAACACTCCCTACTGTAACACTCCCTACAGTAACACTCCCTACTGTAACACTCCTACTGTAACACTCCCTACTGTAACACTGCCTACTGTAACACTGCCTACTGTAACACTCCCTACTGTAACACTCCCTACTGTAACACTCCTACTGTAACACTCCCTACTGTAACACTCCCTACTGTAACACTCCCTACTGTAACACTCCCTACTGTAACACTCCCTACTGTAACACTCCCTACTGTAACACTCCCTACTGTAACACTGCCTACTGTAACACTCCCTACTGTAACACTCCCTACTGTAACACTGCCTACTGTAACACTCCCTACTGTAACACTCCCTACTGTAACACTGCCTACTGTAACACTGCCTACTGTAACACTGCCTACTGTAACACTCCCTACTGTAAACTCACACTGCCTACTGTAACACTGCCTACTGTAACACTGCCTACTGTAACACTGCCTACTGTAACACTGCCTACTGTAACACTGCCTACTGTAACACTGCCTACTGTAACACTGCCTACTGTAACACTGCCTACTGTAACACTGCCTACTGTAACACTGCCTACTGTAACACTCCTACTGTAACACTGCCTACTGTAACACTCCCTACTGTACACCCTCTGTAACACTGCCTACTGTAACACTCCCTACTGTAACACTCGCCTACTGTAACACTGCCTACTGTAACACTCCCTACTGTAACACTGCCTACTGTAACACTGCCTACTGTAACACTGCCTACTGTAACACTGCCTACTGTAACACTCCCTACTGTAACACTCCCTACTGTAACACTGCCTACTGTAACACTCCCTACAGTAACACTCCCTACTGTAACACTCCCTACTGTAACACTCCCTACTGTAACACTGCCTACAGTAACACTCCTACTGTAACACCTCTGTAACACTGCCTACTGTAACACTGCCTACTGTAACACTGCCTACTGTAACACTCCTACTGTAACACTCCCTACTGTAACATCCCTACTGTAACACTGCCTACTGTAACACTGCCTACTGTAACACTCCCTACTGTAACACTCCCTACTGTAACACTCCCTACTGTAACACTCCCTACTGTAACACTCCCTACTGTAACACTCCCTACAGTAACACTCCCTACTGTAACACTCCCTACTGTAACACTCCCTACTGTAACACTCCCTACAGTAACACTCCCTACTGTAACACTCCCTACTGTAACACTCCCTACTGTAACACTCCCTACTGTAACACTCCCTACTGTAACACTCCCTACTGTAACACTCCCTGCTGTAACACTGCCTACTGTAACACTCCCTAGTCCTACCTCTCTCTTCAACTTGTCACTGGCAGGAGCAGGAATAAGCCATGCATTCTGTCACTGACACATTAAAAATAAAACAATCATTTTTGTCATTAACATCGAAATGCAACAGCAATATTTTGAAATAACAATTTATTACATGAACATATCGTGTATACATATAAACTGATGCAATAAACAACTATGCAATAGCATTCCGAACTGTTCTGTACACGGTGTACAGTGTCACAAATATGTTCCAATAACATTCAATGCTGGAACAACAATCCACATTTACTAGTTCCTGGTCTATAATAATAATGTATATGAATAATGATTTGTCTAATTTAACAAGTAACAATGTATCCATTATATTATATAAACTAGGTTATAGAATAGCTATGTAAACACTATTTATCTCAGCAGTTGAATGATGCCTTCTTTTAACATAAGTCAGGTTAATATGTTGGCACATTGCTACAATAATTTTAAATGCTTATGTGGCAAAAACTTAATACCGTCCTTAGCACCCATACTAGTTATCCCAGAATTAGTCATTAAACAAACACAACATTGAGTAACAAAAGTACATAACTTTTTATATAGATTGGTAATTATAGTCGTAACACATTGCACTTCTGCAATGCTTGTAGTAAATGTTTTCTGTTTACAAATTACTGGGGGCGTAAATTGACACAAATTCAGCTTTGCAACACAATTGAACACATCCACCAAAAAAACACGTAGCTTTGCACTATAACTAAAAAAAACTCAGTTTTGCACCCGTCATTTCAAAATCAGACTTGAGTCAATTATACTAAATAATAAACAAATTCCAGAATTGCTTTTTAAAGTAACTGGCAAAAATGTAACTGAAAGTCGTATAATGTACCTGAACGAAAGTCTCTACAGAATCACTAAATTAAACTAAAATAACGCGTTTTATATAGCTCAATAATTATAACACATACACAAAATACTGTGTAGTATCTACTGGCACATTGTGCCGACAGTCAGTCAGGCATGCATTGAAAACTTATAGATAAACTGTATCCAGTTTTGGCATTAAAAATAACTGCATGTCAAATGTATTTGTATCTGTGGCCTACATAATACTGTCTGTCTGCCAACTTTACATCACATGAAACAATCATTGATCGGGTTTCAGATAATTATATATTATGTTAATATAAAACAGCTATAGCAGATTTTATGAAATAGTAGCATAGTTGTCGTAAATAGCTTCTAAATGAGACCCTTCCTGAAAACCTACATATCATGTGTTTATATAACGGTTACACCACGACACCCATTATTACCCACCAAACCCGATTCCCTGCATGAAATATCTCGTTGCTACTGTCAGTTCTTCGTAAGGTCCTCTGGCTCTCTCTCACACGTGTCTAGATCTTGACATAGGGGACATCACTCGAGGTGCCAGTCTCCTTCTCAAAGCATCGTTTGTAGCGACGAGCGAAATAGAACTGCAGGAACGCCCACTTCCAGGTCATGAAGCACCAGACACACGCCAGATAGAACCCCCGACCTCTGATCACCAGGCCTGAGACAAGCAAACACGTTTAGTCAGGTTAACACACTGACTTTAAATGTCATAGTATTTTAGTTGATTAAATGTCCTTCCATGTAACAGCATTCCAGTTTCTTGGCCTGTTTGCTGGTGTTTGTCACAAGAACTTTTTTTATATAATTATGTTGGCAAGTCTTCATCAGCAATGTTGTGTCACTATGGTCATGCTACATGTGGGCAGTCATACAACACAAGCTGCAGTCATGTGACCCATCCTACTGGGCCTGCTGCTTGGTTCACAACTGTGATCATGTGACATGCATCCATTGGTATGGAGCAACAGTTCCCAGATGAAGATAGATATATTCCGAATGTTTCTTGACATGTATTTATTCACCTCACTAAATGTCTTAAGCTAATAAGACATTTGTGACTACAAGTATGAACTGAATGACAATGTTCTGGCCACTTACCCTGATGTTCCGATATGGCGAGAACAAGGTAAGCGACAAATCCACAAACACCAGCGAGTTGGAAGACACAGCCTGTGAGCATGAGGCCACCCAGTTGAGTAGCCGTAGACTTGCACCGATCCTGCAGGAAGCAGATGTGCAGATACAGCGTGATGGTCGCCAACACACCTGAAACAACCAATCAGATTTACTTCCTGTCATGTGCACATTGTTATACTGAGCTGTTCACTCCATTGCAACCATTTGGAAATGTGGCTGGTGTATTGGTAAGCTCTTTTGTTAAGCGATTTCTTTGTCACATTACCTGTGTAGTTTATGTACACTCTGAAAAATAATTGCAATCTTAGTTTCACTGCATAATGCTGTGGACTTGCAAAGTGTATAATTTATGCATTCGGATATTATGTTACATACACTCTAAAATTATACACAAATATATTTTATATATTGTGTGTTTTCAGATGTATAACTAGTATTTTTGTGTCCAAATATCCGGTCTGTTTCTCTGTTGTGACAACATTATTATTGGATACCAAATAATAATTATGTGTTTAGAAAGTTGATAATTTTATTATTTTTAAACGTCCGAATACATTGTTATTATAGTACTTCTTGCATTTATTTTATTATTGTTTCCTGCTTATGACACTCTGCTATCCCAGCAAACAACGACCCATGTTTTCACATTCTATAAGTGAATTCACGTGTTCAACTGGCTCAATTCACATGTTTCCATACGTGAATTCACTGGATTCTGTTTTTCACGTGATGACACGTACCAGTGAAACCATACCAGTTCTGACCCAGTACGACTCGTGTCAAACTCGTTCAAAATTCGTGACAACAGGCAGAACACGTGTATTCACGTGAATACACATGAAAACACATACTGGTGGAGCAGTATCAATTATGAACCAGTATGACACGTGCCAACTGGTTCAGAAATGGTTCCTTGTTTGCTGGGATGACAAATGTTACTTTTCTTTTTTAATTACACATAAAAAAATTCAACAGGAAAAACTTAAGAGGTCATTTTAGCAGTAGGATGGGAGAGGTAGATTAAATATATTCAACCTTTCACAAGTTAACATAATCTTACAGGATCATAGTCGGCCCCACAGTCCCACACTAACATTCTGTCACTGGATTTCTGTGTCTTTCAATCTCATAACATATATTTATTCCCTGTGTATGATTTACGAGAATGACATCACTGCTCTGCTAGTAGGTTTATGAAAATAGATGCAGATCTAGAAAACTGGTACAAATTATGTATATAATGCAAATACTAGTACTTGTGAGGTCATGGGTATAAGCAAATACTAGTACATAATATATATGCACTAAAAGGCACCTTGATTTGTGTTGTGTACTTGTGGTTCTCGATCTGCTGTGCATATTATAGTTGATATATATATACATGCATTTAAAACAGATAACACATGCAAGCCTAAAAATGAACCACATTCAAGAATAAGTATGTACAGCAGTTTACTACAATAATCTTATTGTAAATTGATTGATTGATTTTATTTAATATCAAAAGTAAAACATTGTATAAACATGCATGATTTATACGATGTAAATACAAGTTCATTAAATATTAGGATGACACAAAAAGTGCAAGTACTTATTTCCATTGTGGTCCTTGTAAACACATACTAATAAAGCATATATCGCGCAATTTTGACAGAAAGCAAGCTGGATTGAAAAAACACCAATGCATTTGTTTACATTAGTGTCACGAGACCGCACGTCCAGCCTCCAGGCCAGGGTACGAGGCCGAGCCCAACCCTCGCATATGGAGCAGTATAACTAACAACTAAAACTTTAACATGCATAACCAATTACCAGTACCTGACACGAGCCCCCACGCAGCACAATCCCAGTTGGAAAAGACGATACCAAAACAAAAGAATACAGATATTCCAACTAACATGCCGACAATTGAGAACGCTATTTCACACTTTGCCCCCATGTTGACCGTAGTCTCGCTTAAACGACTGTCGGTCGGCTGCGTAACTACGCCGAGAATTGAATGGCTAGAAAGTGCTGCCACCTCACGGAGTCTGGTTAATCGAGGCTACGGCTAGCAGCGAACCTGCCTCAAGGGCAAGGCTAATAAAAAATATCTCAGTGTCAGAAATTCGGAATGTCAACTGATTATATGCGGATAACCAAATTATTTCCCCCTTTTTTTCACAATGACAATGTGATCATAATTCGGACATGATTGGCATCTTGTGAGACATGCTGGAAACATTAGTTGGCAAAGAAGTCGATCGAACTACCTATAATATAAGTTCTAACCTATACTATAGCAACTGCATTATATTCGTTATCGATCGCGTTTTTGTGGTATATACCACAAAAACACGATCGATAACGAATTATTTTCCACGAATTACCTATAAACACAGCACTATAATACCCATATATAAATAGAACACATCAGTGTCTATAGGGGAAATATTAATGATCTAATTATATGTGATACTAACTAACAAAATCAGGTTACCAGAATGTCGACATTTGCTATATGATGTATACGTGATATACGCGTGCATATACTAATATGCTTGTTGTATGCGTCGTGCATGGGTGAGTGCGGGCGAGCATGCATGCGTGTGAGTACATGCGTGCATGTGTGTGAGTGCATGCGTGCATGTGTGTGAATGCGGGCGAGCATGCATGGTACTAAAAAAATCCTCAACTTCAACCCTTCGAGTCTCACCAAAACGCAAAAACCACCCATATTTAGGATTATTTTTTATATAAAATGTGTGTCATCGGTGCAACATGTAGCCTAGACACGATAGGTGCTTTCAGATTCTCAGCGGGGCGACGAGTTCACACCTTCGCACTAAGTGTAACAATGCTAAAATTACGGTATTTTTATTGAATCCAATGGGGTTCCGCAAATCCACATTAGTCACTGGAGGCGCTAATACGCAGCTAGACCCTAGTTGCCTATCAGCGCCTCTAACGACTAACGTGGATTTGTTTGCATGTTTGATTGCTGCCAACATCCGCTCCTCTTCTAAAACGTACATCTTGTAAGGATCGTCGCCACTTGCCACTGATGAGAAGGTGGTCAATTTGTTTCTTGTCTCTTTGGTTAGGTGAGATCCAAGTAAGTTTGTGTGTTTCTTTGTGTGCAAATAGGATGACAAAGTTGTTTATACCAAAGAAGTCTATCAGTCGAATATGGCACAATGTAAGTACAGCATTTGACAGTAGCATATGACACAATGTAAGTACAGAATGAGAGAGACTAGATTAAAGCACAATATAAGTATGGCATGTGACAATAGAGTAAGGCACAATGTAAGTACATCATGTGACAGTAGAGTATGGCACGGTGTAAGTATAGCTTGTGACCGTAGAGTATGGCACAATGTAAGTATGGCATACGACAATTGAGTACAGCACAGTGTAAATATAGCATGAGTCAGTCGAATATGGCACAATGTAAGTAAGGCATATGACAGTCGAGAAAGGCATAATGTAAGTATGTAATGTGACAGTAACGTGACAATGAGTATTGTCCAGTGACAGTAATGAGACAGTAGAATACAGGAAAATGTGACTACGTCATGTGATGGTAGATTGCAGCATAGTAAAAGTTCATTATGTGATGACAACATACTCTGTTATTACTTGTTCTCTGACTTTTCTTGTATACAACAGACATGTCTGACCTGAGTGTTGTTGTATGTAATCGACAGGTTTGTCCTATATGAATATAGTTTTATGTAATCGATAGTTCCATCCTAAGTTAGAGTTATTGTGCATAACAGATAGGTGTGATGAAAGCGAGTGTTGGTGAGGCTGAGTTGTTTGACACATGGGGGTGTAGACTAGGAGGAGTCTCAGAGAGTGCTTCAGTTCCTCCAGTGAGAGGCGAAGAAACAGATGAACAGAGAACCCATGGTGAGCTGCCAACAGACTAGTCTCTCTCTCTCTCTCTCTCTCTCTCTCTCTCTCTCTCTCTCTCTCTCTCTCTCTCTCTCTCTCTCTCTCTCTCTCTCTCTCTCTCTCTCTCTCTCTCTCTCCTCTCTCTCCCCTCTCCTCTCTCTCTCTCTCCTCTCCCTCTCTCCCTCTCCCTCTCCTCTCCCTCTCCCTCTCCCTCTCCCTCTCCCTCTCCCTCCTCCCCCTCCCTCTCCCTCTCCCTCTCCCTCTCCCTCTCCCTCTCCCTCTCCCTCTCCCTCTGTCTCTGTCTCTGTCTCTGCTCTCTCTCTCTTTTCTCTCTCTCTCTCTCTCTCTCTCTCTCTCTCTCTCTCTCTCTCTCTCTCTCTCTCTCAGTCGATCTCTTTGCCTCTCTTTTCAGCAATGCTCACCCAGTGTACTTTCTTCTGTTGTGGACACCACTTCTGTCACTGTTTCTCTGTCCGCCCGCCCGCCCGCCCGCCCGCCCGCCCGCCCGCCCGCCCGCCCGCCCGCCCGCCCGCCCGCCCGCCCGCCCGTCTGCGTCCGTCCGTCCGTCCGTCCGTCCGTCCGTCCGTCCGTCCGTCCGTCCGTCCGTCCGTCCGTCCGTCCGTCCGTCCGTCCGTCCGTCCGTCCGTCCGTCCGTCCGTCCGTCCGTCCGTCCGTCCGTCCGTCCGTCCGTCCGTCCGTCCGTCCGTCCGTCCCCGTCCGTCCGTCCGTCCGTCCGTCCGTCCGTCCGTCCGTCCGTCCGTCGTCCGTCCGTCCGTCCGTCCGTCCGTCCGTCCCGTCGTCCGTCCGTCCGTCCGTCTGGGCGTCCGTCCGTCCGTCCGTCCGTCCGTCCGTCCGTCCGTCCGTCCGTCCGTCCGTCCGTCCGTCCGTCCGTCCGTCCGTCCGTCCGTCCGTCCGTCCGTCGTCCGTCGTCGTCCGTCGTCGTCGTCCGTCCGTCCGTCCGTCCGTCCGTCCGTCCGTCCGTCCGTCCGTCCGTCCGTCCGTCCGTCCGTCCCGTCCCTCCCGTCCGTCCCTGTCGTCCGTCGTCCGTCCGTCGTCCGTGTCCGTCCGTC